>PVIH01007261.1:47399-102442 GCA_004025045.1 Sigmodon hispidus | reverse complement strand
ATGCAATATGGTGGTTTCTCAGAAAATTGAGAATCAATCTCCCCAAGGACCCAGCAATACCACTTCTGGGTGTATACCTAAAGAGGTACATTCACACTCCAAAGGTATTAGCTCAACTATGTTCATAGCAGCATTATTTGTAATAGCAAGAACCTGGAAACAACCTAGATGTCCCTCAACTGAAGAATGGATTAACAAAGTGTGGTACATCTACACAATTGAATACTACTCAGCAGTAAGAAAATATGATATCCTAAAATTTGCAGGCAAATGGATGGATTTGGAGAAATCCTCCTGAGTGAGGTATTACAATCTCAGAAAGATAAGCATGGGATGTACTCACTCATTAGTGGTCTCTAAACAAACAAACAAGAAAAAAAAAGCCAAGCATGGCCAAGCGGCAATCCACAACCACTGAACAGCTTGGGATCAGAAACACCCTGGACTGACCCTTCGGAACGCACTCCAACTATAGGAACACTGACTCACTCTTGAGGGAGGAGGGACAAACTGGATTTGGCCAGGAGTGGAGACTGATCCAAGCATTATGGGGTCAGTGGGACCATAGGACTGTCTGCTCCCTGCTCACGGAGTGGATGGGGAGTTGCAGAGAAGAAAAATGACCAGATGTGGTGGGAGGGGGAAGGGACCTTGAATAAGGATATATAGGGATGAAAAAATAAATTCAGAGGGAAAGCTGAACACAAAGTAAATATATGTGTAGCAATCTTAATTGCATTATCACCCTTGATAAGTCATGCTTATGGACAGCTTTCTGGACAGGTACCATCTACCAAAATTAAATGAAGAACAGATTATTTACCTAAACAGGCCTATAGCCCTTATGGAAATTGAAGCTGTCATTAAAAACATCCCCAAATAAAAGCCCAAGTCCAGATGGTTTGAGTGCAGAATTCTACCACATATTCAAAGAAGAATTACTATCATTACTCCTCAAACTATTTCACACAGTAGAAACTGGAGGAATATTGCCAAATTCCTTTTATGAGGCCACAATTACCCTAATCTTGAAGCCACTCAAGGACACAACAAAGAAGGAGAATTACAGACCAATTTCCCTCATGAATATTGATGCTAAAATTCTCAAAAAAGTTTCAAATATATATATATATTTATATTTTATATATAAACAATATATAAAAAATATCACCCACCATGACCAAGTAGCTTTCATCCCAGAAATACAGGCATGGTTCAACATATGAAAATTCCTAAATGTCATCCATCATATAAAGAAACCAAAGGAAATAAACGACATGATCATATTCTTAGATGCTAAAAATCCTTTGACAAAATCCAACACTCCTTTATGATAAAATCTCTGGAGAGATCAGGAATATAAGGAAAATATCTCAAAATAATAAAAGTGATTTATAAGAAGCTGACAACCAACATCAAACTTAATGGAGAAAACTCAAAGCCATCCCAATAAAATTGGAAACTAGACAAGGATGTCCTCTCTCCCCCTATGTATTCAATATAGTTCTCGAAGTTTTAGCTAAAGCAATAAGAGAATAAAAAGAGATAAAAGGGATACAATTTGTAAAAGAAGAAGTGGAACTATCTCTATTTGCAGATGATATGATTGTATACATGAATGACCCACAAAATTTTACTAGGGAACTCATACAGCTGATAAACACGTCAGCCATGTAGCAGGATACAAGATTAACTCAAAGTAATCAGTAGTCCAATACACTAAAAATATAAGGGCTGAAAAAGAAATAAGGGAAACATCACCCTTTGTAATAAATGCAAATAGTGGTAAATAGTTTGGTGTAACTATAACCAAAGAAATAACAGATCTATTTGACAAAAATTTTAATGCACTGAAGAAAGAAATTGAAGAGGATATCAGAAAATGTAAAGCTCTCCCATGGAGAGGTAAGATCAAAATAGTAAAAATGGCAATTCTACCAAAAGCAATCTACAGATTCAATGCACTGCCCATCAAAATCCCAATACAATACTTTGTAGATCTTGAAAAAACAATACTCATCTTCATTGGAATAATAGGAAAGCCAGGATTTCCAAAACATTTTTTCTCAACTAAAGAACCTCAGGAGGCATCACTATCCCTGACTTCAAGTTATATTATAGAGCTACAGTAATAGAAACAGCCTTGTACTGGCATAAAAACAGACTTGTGCATCAATGGAACAGAATTGAGGATCTAGCCATTAATCCAAAAACCTATGAACACCTGATCTTTGACAAAGTGTCCCATAATATTCAATGAAAAAACGATAGTATATTTAACGAATAGTGTTGGCATAGCTGGATGGTACTAGGTAGAAAAATGGAAATAGATCAAAGTCTGTCACCCTGCACAAAACTCAAATCCAAGTGGATCAAAGACCTCAACATAAACCCAGCCACTCTGAACTTTATAGAAAAGAATGTGGGAAATACCCTTCTACAAATTGACACAGGCAACTGCTTCCTAAATGTAACACCAGTAGCACAGACACTAAGAAAAATAATCAATAAGTGGGCTCTCCTGAAATTGAGAAGCATCTGTAAAGCCAAGGATACCGTCAATAGGACAAAAGGACAGTCTACAGAATGGGAAAAGATTTTCACCATCCCTACAAGTTATAGAGGATTGATCTCTAAAATATATAAAGAACTTAAGAGTCTAGAGCCCAAAACCTAGAATAACCTAATCAAAAAATCGGGCTCAGAAATAAAAAGGGAATTCTCAGCAGAAGAATTACAAATGGCTGAAAGGCTCTTGGACATTTGCTCATCATCTTTAGCCATCAGAGAAATGCAAATCAAAAGAACTTGGAGATACCACCTGACTCCTGTCAGATTGGCTAAGATAAAAGACACAAATGACAGCCTATGCTGGAGAGGTTGCAGAGCAAGGGGAACTCTCCTCCATTGTTGGTGGGAATGTAAGCTTGTTCAGCCACTCTGGAATGCAGTATGGTGTTTTCTCAGAATACTGAGAATCAATCTCCCCAAGGATCCAGCATTACCAATTCTGGGTGTATATGCTAAAGACGTACAGTGGCACTCCAATGGCATGAGCTCCACTATGTTCATAGCAGCATTATTTGTAATAGCAAGAACCTGGAAACAACCTAGATGCCCCTCAACTGAAGAATGGATTAACAAACTCTGGCACATCTACACAATTGAGTACTACTCAACAGTAAAAAAAAAAAATGATATCCTAAAATTTACAGGCTAATGGATGGATATGGAGAATATCTTTCTGAGCGAAGTATCTCAAACTCAGAAAGATAAGCGGAGTATGTACTCACTCATTAGTGGACTATAAACAAGCAAACAAAAAAGCCAAAGCAAAGCATGTCCAAGCTACAATCCACAACCTCTGAATAGCTTGGGATCTGAAACATCTTGGACAGACACCTTGGATCCCACTCCCTCTAGAGGAACACCTGACTCAGTCTTGATGTTGGTGAGAGGAAATTGAATCTGCCAAAAGTGGAGGCTGAATTGAACAATATTGGGACCTTAGGACCTCCTTCCCATGCTGGGGAGTAGATGGGAATTTGTGGAGAAGAAAGCGTGACTGGAGTGGGTGGGAGGGGTAAGGAATCTTGAATAAGAATATACATGGATAGAAAATGTGACTTTATTCATAATAAAAAATTTAAAAAAATGAAAAATTTCAAATAGATCTGTGGTTGTGTGGAGCTGTGTATTGCAGGAAATAGCAGTAAGAGACAATGTTCTGGTGGATGGATCCTGGTTACAGAGCTGGTTTCTTGACTTTATACATGGGTTAAAACTCATAGGTTCCTTTACAGCAAACCAGCTAACTTTACTGTTCATAAATTCTAAACTGCAAATAGTAAAGGTTTGATATTTAATCCACACACTCAATAGTTTGTGGTTTGGGGCACCTCATGTTTTCATCTGTAGCCAGGATGAGAGGTACTGGCCTGAGAACTGCAAGCTCAGTATGGTACTTCTCTGTTTCTAAGCAATGTTGAGTTCATGGAAACCAAGCACAGCACTTCTTCACCCCCAAGCCTTCTCACCAAACAGCTCCTGAGGGTGAAGTTCTTCTGGGCTTTAGCAATTCTTCATCTATGCAAACCTGTGTGATCTAGTTCTAGGAAACACTGCCCAGAGTGAGGAGTGGATATGAGTGCAGCAACTGAGTGCACTCTGATTCAGACACAACAGGCAGTACAGTGAGATTTTGCTTAAGGACCTTTTTAGGAAGAAGAGTATGTGTACAGAATGAATCATTGCAATAGTTCCCATCACTATTGTGAAAGCAAGAGAAGGGACTATTTTGTTTTCTTTCATTCTTGTTATATATAAAAAGGTCCAGAAGGCTGTTTTAATTACCTTTTCTAACATTCATTCTTACTAGCTCCCATGATGTCAATTTACTCCTAAGTAGTTCCAGTGCATTTATAAGCAAGGGAAGTTACTGTTTGCCATATTGATCTGTATTATTTTGTAATTCTGAAAATGTTATTTGCTGAAGTAGAAATTTCATAAAGAAAGAAAAAGAAGGAAATCAACTTCAAAGTTTAATATATCTGTTTTTCAAAATCAAGACTCAGAGTGTTTTGTGCTTCTCAGCATGCAGTGGACACATGGATAAGAAAGGAAGTGGCAGGTGCTATGTTCTAAAGGAGATGTCTAAACACTTCCAGGTGAAGGCACAGTACAGTGGCCCACCCTAGGAGCCTACTCCTTTGCTCTTTTGCTCCTCTTGGCTCTTGGCTTTTCTGTTTCAACATTTCACCCTTTTACCATGATTCTTCTACTGCAGTTTCCGGAAAAATCCAATTCTTTCAGCCATGAATATTTAGTAGACACCTCTATGAAAGAATGGCTTTTTTATCCAACATAGCTTTTGTATCTGTGGATTCTACATCTGTGGGTTCCAGCAATTGCAGACTTGGGTATTTAAAACACTGTCCATACTATAAGACATGCAGTGTCTCCTCTTGCTAAGCATGTGAAGCATATGCAATGTCTTACCTTGTCATCAAGTATTTCTAAAGAATTGGTATTGGATTAAGCATTGCAAGTCATTTCCACATGGTTCCTGCTGTCTTAGTTATTATTCTATTATTGTATAAAAGAAAACATTTAGTCTTTTGAAACCTCGAAGCCCACCCCCAGTGTCACACTTCCTTTAGCAAGGCCATGCCTCTCAATTCTTCCCAAATAGTTCCACCAATTGAGAATCTAATATTCAAAAGTATGAGCCTATTGAGGCCATTCTCATTTAAACTAATACTTGGCCCCCATAGGCCTATAACAATACCATAATCCAAAACAGATTTGATCCAACTTCAAAAGTTCTCATATACTACTGTTAAGTCAAAACACAAATAACATACTTTCAATGTAGGATGACACAAGCTACCATTCCAAAAGGAAATAATCGTGTCACAGTGTGGAACTACTAGATATAGTATGACACTTCTAACATCCTTGAGTCTCAAACACAACTCATGATTTTTACTTTCATAGCTTTACAAAATAGTCTCTGAGGACCACTATGCAGGGAATCTCTTGCCATATATCTATGGCAACTCTTTGTAAGCATGGAGGAAGATTCTATGACCCATTTATTCATGTATCCTTCTTGTACTTTGCATCAGGAGACAGCCATTGTGGAATAATTGAGCCCCAGCCTACAAACCACTCTAATAAATTATATATTAATATAAATATATAGATAGATATATACATATACATTTATTCTCTTTATCAGTTCTTTTTTTTTAGAGAAGCCTGATTAATACACCCTCTGTTTTCTTTTACAACATGCTTATTAAAAACTGCATGTCATTTATCTCATAGCATTTCTTGTAGTGTATATTTTGCTATTTAGTGTCATTCAGCCTGTTCCTCTGTTCTCTGTTGTTTTGTGTGAATAGTAGTTAGTTCTATGGATTGGATCAGACTCACAGTTGAATAGATTCAGGCCAAAGTTTTGGCATAAATGGCAATATTTCTTTTAAGAGTAGGTGCAAGAGAAAGCCTAATTGTTTTACTGTGATGTCAGCAGCCATTCATGACCTTCAGTTGGAAATTAGTGGCCTTTCAAATGTTCATTCATTATTTACTGGTTTCTTTTCTTGTTGATGAGTTTAAAAAGCAAGCTCAAGAAGGGGTTTATTTTGACTTAGAGACTTATGGGACACAGTTTACCATGGCAAAGAAGTGGCAGAGGCAGGAGGCAATTTGTCACCCTTCATCTACAGCCAGGAGGCAAGGAGAGAGCAATGGATGTTTGTACTAAGCTCTCTTTCCATTTTCTATTTAGTCTAGGAATCAGTCCCACAGATTCCTGCTGCTCATGGTTAGTATAATCTTCCTATCTCAATTAACCTAATCCCTAAGAGACTTGGTGTGGTGGTTTGAATGAGAATGGGTCCGACAGGTTCATATGTCTGGATATCTGTTTCCCAGTGTGTGGAACTATTTAGAAAGAATTCAAAGGTGTAGCTTTGTTGTATGTCCATGGGTCAAAACTTTGAGGTTTCAAAAGTTTTTGCTTTCTGAGCTTTCAGCTACTGCTCCAACATCTGCTACATCTGCTCTACCACACAGACTGTCTCTGAAATCAAAAGCCCTAAAGAATATTGGCTTCTGTAAATTGACTTGTCTTGGTGTCATCATAGGAATAGAAAAGTAACTAATACACATGGCCAGAGTCTGCCCTACCCGCAGGATAATTTGAAATTGCATCAAATTGGTAGACAATATTAGCTGGTTTATTTTAGCAAGTAATTATATAATGGAGAAAGTTCAACTTTGTCAACCACTTAGTTTTTTCCAGATAGCTCTTAATAGAAAAAAATAATAGAAAAATGAGGCAAATGGTTAATTCCCCCTTATTCTCTGGTTTAAAATAATTCAATATAGAATTTATTGATGTTCTATTGTACACTAGAACAACTAATGATAAAATTAATTTATGATTTACTTTGAAAAGCTTGGAAAAATATTTATTTATTTATTTTTAATTTTTTTCCATTATTTATTATTTGGTGATTTTACATTATGCACCCCATCAAACTCAGTTATCAGTCCTTTCAGTTTAATGCCCTTTCTTATGATCTCCCAATTTACAAAAAACCCCATTCATGCTGTTCAATTATCTACTGGGGCATAAGTAAACACCCTGTAGCCAACCCCTTAAACAAACCGAGACCTTTTTTAACCACACCCCTGCCAGAGGCCATCAATGCACAAGTGAAATACTGTATCATTTAACTATGTTCTAGCCTTGAGCTCTGGTGTAAAATGACATCTTTTCTTTTCTTTTTTTTTAAAGTCCACTAATGAGTGAGTATATTCCCTGCTTCTCTCTAGTTTTCTGATTCCTCCTCGCTCGGGAGGATATCCTCCAAATCTATCCTACAAATATGCCTGCAAATTTTAGGATATCATTTTTTCTTGCTGCTGAGTAGTACTCCATTGTGTAGATTTACCACAGTTTGTTAATCCATTCCTCAGCTGAGGGGCATCTAGGTTGTTTTCAGGTTCTTACTATTACAAAAAAAAATGATGCTATGAACATAGGTAAGCAAATGCTTTTGGGGTACAAATGTGTATCTTTAGGGTATATGCCTATAAGTGCTATAGCTGGATCCTTGGGAAGAGTGATCTCCAGTTTTCTGAGAAACTGCCTTACTACATTCCAGAGTGGGTGAAAAAGTTTACACTCCCACCAACAATGGAGGAGTGTTCCCCTTACTCTGCATCCTCTCCAGCATAGGCTGTCATATGTGTTTTTAATCTTAGCCATTCTGACAGGTGTAAGGTGGTATCTCAGTTTGTGTTGATTTGCAGTTCTCTGATAGCTAAAGATGTTGGGCACTTTTTCATGTGCCTTTCAGCCATTTGTAATTCTTCTGCTGAGAATTACCTTTTAGTTCTGAACTTCATTTTTTAATTGGGTTATTAATGATTTTGGGCTCTAGTTTCTCAAGTTCTCTATATATTTTAGCGATCAATCCTCTGTCACTTGAAGGGTTGGTAAAGATCTTTTTCCATTCTGTAGGCTGTTCTTTTGTCTTATTGACTGTGTCGTTGGCCTTACTGAAGCTTCTCAGTTTCAGGAGGTCTCACTTATTGATTGTTGTTCTTAGTGTCTGTGCTACTGGTGTTATATTTAGGTAGTGGTCACCAGTGCCAATGCATTGGAGGGTATTTCCCACTTTCTTTTCTATCTCAAGTTCAGGATAGCTGGGTTTATGTTGATGTCTTTGATCCTCTTGGATTTAAGTTTTGTGGAAGGTGATAGATTTGTATCTATTTCCATTTTTCTTCCCACTGCCCTCCAGTTATGCCATCACCATTTGTTGATACTTTCTTCCATTGAAGATTTGTGGCCTCTTTGTCAAAAATCAGGTGTTCATAGATATGTGGATGAATGTCTGGGTCATTAATTTTATTCCATTGATTCACAAGTCTGTTTTTATGCCAGTTCCAGGCTGTTATTATTTCTGTTCCTTTATAGTATAATTTGAAGTCAGGGATTATAATGCCTCCTGAGTTTCTTTGGTTGAGCAAAATTGTTTTTGCAATCTTTGCTTTCCTGTTATTCCAAATAAGACTGATAATTGTTCTTTTAAGATCTGTAAAAAATTGTGTTGGGATTTTGATTCGAATTACATTGAATCTGTGAATTGCTTTTAGTAAGTGTCATTTTTACTATTTTGATCCTACCTATCCAAGAACATGGGAGAGCTTTCCATTTTCTGATATCATCTTCAATTTCTTTCTTCACAGATTTAAAATATTTATCAAACAGACCTGACACTTCTTTGGTCATAGTTACACCAAGGTATTTAATGCTATTTGCAGCTATTATAAAGGTTTCCTTTATTTCTTTTTCAGCACTGTTGTCTTTAGTGTATAGGAGGGCTACTGATTTCTTTGAGTTAATCTCATATCTTGCTTCATTGCTGAAGGTGTCTATCAGCTGTAGAAGTTCCCTGGTAGAATTTTCTTGGTCACTTATGTATATAATCATGTCATCTGCAAATAAAGATAGTTTCACTTCTTTTCCAATTTGTATCCCTTTTATCTCCTTTTGTTCTCTTATTAACTTTAGCTAAAACTTCAAGAACTATATTGAATAGATAAGGGGAGAGGGGACAGCCTTGTCTAGCTCCTGATTTTAGTGAGATTGCTTTGAGTTTTTCTCCATTTAGTTTGATGTTGGTCATCGGCTTTTTGCAAATTGCCTTTATTATATTTAAGTATTTTCCCTGTTTTCCATATCTCTCCAGGACTTTTATCAAAAAGAAATGTTAGATTTTGTCAAAGATTTTTTTTCAGCATCTAAGGAGATGATCATGTGGGTTTTTTTTCTTTCAATTTTTTATATATGGATGACATTTACAATGTTTCATATGCTGAACCATCCCTGCATTTCTGGGATGAAGCCTACTTGATATGGTGAATAACTTTTTATATGTTGTTGCATTCAGTTCCCCAGAATTTGGTTGAAAATTATTGCATTAATGTTCATGAGGAAAATTGGTCTGTAATTACCTTTCTTTGTTGCATCTTTGAGTGGCTTGTGAATCAGGGTAGTTGTGGCCTCATAAAAAGAGTTTGGCAATATTCCTTCAGTTTCTACTCTATGGAACAGTTTAAGGAGTATTGGTATTAGCTTTTCTTTGAATGTCTGGTCGAATTCTGCACTGAAATAAAATGGGCTTGGGCTTTTTTTATTTGGGATACTTTTAATGACATCTTCAATTTCCTTTGGTGTTATAGGACTGTTTAGGTCTTTAAACTGATCTTGATTTAGTTTTGGTAAATGATACCTGTCCAGAAAGCTTTCCATTTCTTCTGGGTTTTCTATTTTTGTGGAGTATAGATTTTTAATGTATGACTTGATAATTGTCTGGATTTCCTGGGAGTCTGTTGTTCATTTCTGATTTTTGTTAATTTGGATACTCTCTCTATGCTTTTTGGTTACTTTGAATAAGGGTTTATCTATCTTGTTGACTTTGATTCATTGATTCTTTGTATTGTTCCTTTTGTTTCAATTGTATTGATTTCAGTTCTACTTTTGATTACTTCCTGTTGTCTACTCCTTCTAGGTAAATTTGCTTCTAATTGTTCTAAGGCTTTCAGCTGTGCTGATAATTCTCTTGTGTGGGATTTCTATAGTCTTTTCATGTAAACATCTAGTGCTATGAATTTTCCTCCTAAGACTGCATTCATTGTGTCCTATATGTTTGTGTATGTCATGGTTTTATTTTTGTTCAATTCTAGGAAGTCTTTGCTTTATTTCTTAAATTCTTCCTTGATCCCGAGGTTGTTCCATTGAGGGATGTTTAGTTTCCCTGAGTTGTAAGGCTTTCTGTGACTCTTGATGTTGTTGTACTCTAACTTTAGACCATGGTGATCTGATATGGCACAAGGAGTTATACCCATTTTTTTATACCTGTTGATATTTGCTTTATGACCTAGTATGTGGTCAAATTATAGAAAAAGTTCAATGGGGTGCTGAGGAATATCTATTTTTCTTTTTGTTTGAGTGGAGGATTCAGTATATATTGACCAAGTCTGTTTGGGTCATAACTTCTGCTAAATCCCTTATTTTTCTGTTGAGTTTCTGTCTGGTTGACATATCCAATGGTGAAAGTGGGTTATTGAAGTCTCCCCCTATTAGTGTGTCAGGTTTGACATGAGGTTTAAGCTTTAGTAGTGTTTCTTTTACATATGTAGGTGCCCTTGTGTTAGGGGCATAGATATTCAGGACTGAAATTTTGTCTTGATGGATTTTTCCTGAAATGAGTAAGTATTGTCCATCCTGGTCTCTTTTTATTGATTTTAGTTTAAATTCTATTTTGTTAGATATTAGAAAGGCCACACCAGCTCACTTCCTAGAGCCATTTGATTGGAAAGTCTTTTCCCAACCCTTTACTCTGAGCCTGTGTCTGTCTTTAAAGTTGAGGTTTGTTTCTTGTATGCAGCAGAAGGATGGTTTCTGTTTTTATATCCATTGTGCTAGGGCGTGTCTTTTTAGGTAAGTTGAATCCATTGATATTAAGAGATTTTACCAACCAATGATCGATATTTCCTGTCATTTTTGGTAGTAGCTTGTGTTTCCTTTTGGGATGTGTTTCTTCTGCAGTCTTATCAATTGTTTGTGGTTACATGGGTGTTTCTGGTTTCCTCAGGTTGGAGTTTTCCCTCTAGGGCTTTTTGTAGGACCAGATTTATGGTTAGGTATTGATTAAATCTTGTTTTTATATAAAATATCTTGTTTCCTGCTTCTATGTTGATTGATATTTTACTGGGCACAGTTTTCTAAGTTGGCATCCAGGCACTTTTAGTGTCTGTAAAATATCTGACTAGGACCTTCTTGCTTTCATTGAATAGTCAGGTGTTATTCTGATGGGTCTGCCTTTGTAGGTGATATGGCCTTTTTCTTTTGCAGCATTCAGTATTTTGTCTTTATTCTGTAGGTTTAGTGGCTTGATTATTATATGGCAAGCAGACTGCTTTTGTGGGTCTAATCTATTCGGTGTTCTGTAGTCTTCCTGTATCTTTATAGACATTTTCTTTTTCAGGTTGGAGACGATTTCTTTAATGATTTTGTTGAATATATTTTCTGTGCCTTTGAGCTGGTGTTCTTCTTCTTCTATTCCAGTTATTCTCAGGTTTGGCCTTTTCATGGTGTCCCAAATTTCCTGGAAATTTTATGTTATGACTTTTTTGGTTTTAGTGTTTTTTTTTTTTTTTTTTAACTATTTATCTATTACTACTATTGAGTCTTCCACTCCAGAGATTCTCTCTTCCATCTCTTGGATTCTGCTTGTTATGCTTGAGACTGAATTTCCAGGTCTTTTTTTCAGATTTTCTATTTCCAGCTTTGTCTCAGTTTGTTCCTTCTTTGTTGCTTCTATTTCAAATTTTAATTTCTGTAAATTTTTTTTTCACTTGTTTGTTTTCTTTTCTTGGTTTTCATTATTTTCTTTCAGGGATTTGTTCATCTCTTCTAATTTTCTGTTTGTATTTTCTTCTATTTCTTTAAGGGAATTTTTATATCCTCTTGTAAGGCTTCAATCAGTTCCATAAAGCTGTTTTTAAGGTCATTTCTTTCTGTTTCCTCTTCATTGTTATGTTCAGGTCTTGAAGCTATAGAACTACTTGCTTCTTCTGGTGGTGTCTTGTTGACCTTTTTGTTGTTATGTATATTCTTGCACTGTCATCTACCCATTGTCTCCTCAATTTATCCTTACTTCTTGTTTGGCTCTTAGTGGGTTGTTCGTCTGATGGCTTTAATCAGCTGTGTGTTCAGGGGTTCAGCTCTTCTTTTGAGGTCATAGTGCTATGATGCCAGTTGTGGTCTGGGGGGACTGTAGGGAAAAATAATTTTTAAAAATACATTTACCATAATGAAATAAACAAATATGGGTTTGGAGGCACATCCTTGTAATTCTAGTACATGAAGGGTGAAGTTTTGTCCTATCCTGGGTTATATATCCTCCGTCTCTCTACACTATCATTGATTCTATCTACAACATCAGTCTGCATTTCCATAAAATCACTAGGCCTGTGCACATGATCTCTTGTTTGTTCACAAGCTTACTGAGTATCTATATGCTTTCACTGGTCATTATTTAGGTACCAATTTTCTAACAATGATCTGCTTTGGTAAGACCTGCTATGTGACACTGAGTGTTAAGTTTTCAAAACAGTATTAATCTTTATAAAAATGAGTCATTTGGATCTAGTGTGGTCTCCAAGTATTATATTTTACTGTATTTTCTTTGCTATAATTTTCAAAATCAATCTGTTTTCATCCAGTGGTAACAGCACATTGCTCTGTGGCATTCCTGGTTCAATTCAACTCATTTTCACTAAGCTCACCCCTCCTTCCTTCCGTCCCTCCCTTCCTCCCTTTTCTCTCTTCCTTTGTTATCCCCCCTTTATTTCTTTTTGTTTTATTTTATTTTGTTATTTTGTGAGGCAGGGATCTGGCCATTCTTCTACTTTGGCTCTATGCATTCTGGGATTAGAGGAATGGGCCCTAACTTGGCAGGTTACTCATTTAAAAAATCAATTCCCACTCAATTTGCTTTAAAATTTTGTTCAATAATGATCATAATCTTAGCTTTGGGCTGCTGTAATGAAAACCCAGCAGCATGGATAACTTACAAGCACACATCTCTCATATTTCTTGGAGTAGAAAAGTTCAAAGTCAAGGCACTGAAAGATTTGATGTCCTGTTCATAACTGGCAACTTCTTGCTTGATGCTCTCCATGGTAGAAGGAATGAGGGAGTTCTGCAAGATCTTCCTTATAAGGACTTATATTTCATTTCTAAAGACACTAATCCTACCTAATTAACCTTATACTTTCTCACATCTAAGAAAATATGACTAGCATTTTAAGATGTAATATGAGGTCACAAGACTTGTGCATTTGAATATAAGAGAAATAAACATCAGCTTGCTGTAATCACAAATTAAATCTCTGACAGTAAGATAAAATGGTAATGCATTATTGAACCCTACCCATGTGGTTATAGCAATAAGTGGAGAAGCTTTTGAAATTCCATTATGAACACATTAACAAATTGAACAAAAGAAAAATCTTGATTTTATCAGTTACACATAAATTACTTAAATAAAATTACAATTAAAAGAAAATAAAATCTACAAATTTTAGCTAAAAATAGATTATTCGATGTCAGCTTAGCACTTAAATTAGAACCCATGTGAAAATCAGAAGCACTAAAGTCACCTGGAAGCACAGTAAGCAAGATTAAGTAACTCAAATAGCTTCCGCATCTTTCATTTACAACACTCATATTATTTATTTTAAAGGTAGTTTTCTATTATAGGGATGTGCATCACCACAAGGGTTGGAAACTGCTGAGTTCTTGTCTCCAGCATTGTGCAAAGGTCACTGGAAGCATGCCATCATAAAGAACAAGGGACCCTTCCTCTTACTTACACATTTTCTTCAGTTTCTCACTGTAAGATGAACAGCTTCCTCCAGCACATGCTCCCATCATGGCGCCATGTTCTCTACCTGCCATGATGGGAGCATGTTCTGGAGCATGACATGGTTTTGTGTTTCTGATATGGGTATGCCAGCTCCCGCAGGCCCAGATCAACTCTGGTGAAATTTCTAAAAATGTATCTTTTAGTTAACTATCAGGTGTTAGTCATAAAATATGAAGTTGACTAACACAAGGATAAAGCAGGTCCAAGTAGCTCTAAACCATGTGAAGCTGTTTAAAAAGGAATGCATATGCTTACCTCCACAGGGTGACTGTCAGTAGAACTGAGGCTTGCTGGGATTTACTTCCATATAAAATACAATATTTGTTAAAGGACAAATTATTTAGATGTTCTAACTTGAAAGATGATGAATGGTCATTACATACATCTGGAACTACACAACTCATATACTTACAACTATCGAATAACTACAACAAATGTTGAAAGTAATACTTTTCAAAAGGGATAGTTATGATATCTGAGTTATAATCTCTAGAGAGATTATTTGGTAAAGTGCATGTCATGTACAGATGCCCTGAATCAAATGCCTAGAATCTATGAGTCAGGAATGATGGTGTGTTTGTAATCCCAGTGCTGGGAAGGCAGAGACAAGAGGATTTCTGGGGTCTTGCTGCAAGTTAGCCTAGCCTCCTTAGAGATTTAAGTGTAAGGGTTTGTAGTTGAGTTTGTGTGTATATGTGTGTGTGTTCATGCAGATGGACAACTTGATTCTCAATGCATTCTTAACAATACAAAGATATATATTTTAGTGATCACACTGGGGAGGCATTTGGTCTGCCAACAAACTGTAGGTATATACCACTAGACACCCTATCTTTTGGAACAAAGAATTATCTACTCCAGAATGCAATACAACAAATATGGAATAATCCTAATTTTTATTTTAATAAATATACCATCAAAAATGTTTTTAGGAACAAAATTTTACTTCTTACATTGTTGAAGTTTACTGCCATTCACTGAAAGAAGGAAACATGGAGTTAATCAATCAAATTATTGCTTAGTGAATAATGATGTTCACTAGCAAGCCCAACTACCTGAGTTCAATCTGTGGGACCCACATGGTAGAGGAGAAGTGAATTCTGCCAATTGTCCTTTAATACTTGTACTTATGTGTTTTTATGCACAAGTACAAGTAACACACACACTCACTATATATATATATATCTTTTTAAAAAAATTGCTGCTTAAAGTCAAAATATTACATTTTCAGTCCCCTGTATTTGGAATAGTATTGTTACTGCTTCTCCCAATATTCTTAGAAACAAAGCACTTTGTCACCTCCCTTGCTGCATGGCATAGCCTGGGTGTAGCTGTAATTAAATTTCAGGCTATGCCATGCAGCAATGGAGGTGACATAAGAACATTCTCTTGGGAGTGCTGGAGTATGATGAGCCGTTTTGGAAAGGCAGAAGTGGTGATGCAGTGAGCTGTGTACTGGTTATATCAGTCCAGCACTGATTATCTCTTTTCACTTACACCAAGGAAAAGCAGGCCTTGTTTACTCTATGGTAAGTCAAGGGCACTGCATTATTTTCAGTGTCTCCAAACCTTTTCACAAGTCCATCTATTTGCCTATGGCTCAATTGACAAAGTACTTGCCTTTGAAGAATCCTGATCTGAGAGTGAGCCCAGAACCCCCATTAAAAAATTATGTGTTGGTATATGGTTGTAATTGAGCACTAGGGAAGGAGAAAAGAACGGATCCCTGGAGCTTAATTTTAGTCAGAAGATCTATTCAGTAAATTTCAAGTTACTTCCAAATTCTTTCTCAAACAACAAGGTGTGTGACTTCCTGAGAAGTGAGTAACATCTTACCTCGTCCTCTGAACACATGGACACATATCTACATGTATGTATACTCTACTACATATGTGCATGCATGCACATAGGGCAAAGTCTGCAGGTAGGTTTAGTAGCTACCAAACAACACTAATTTCTGTAGTCTGACCTTCCCATAGTAGTTCAAGTGACTACTTGTAAGCAAAATAAGGCACAGAATATGTGTTCCAAGTGATTATGGATGAACTATTATTCTGAGTTAAAATAAATATGAATAAAAACATCTATAGATTTCTAGGTGCTTGGACTTTTACTTAGTTTTTTAAAAAAAAACTATTAAAGGTGTTGTCAAACATTTATGCAACCACAAGAATATCAAACAAAATAAAGAACAGTCATAAAAAATAGTGGTAGGAACAATGGATAGCTGCGTACAAGAGGGTGATGCTCGACACTTGGCTGATACCTTGTTCAAAGGATAACATACCTGTCAAGAAGCAGCAAGAGCCACAAAACACAATTGTAGAAACATCCCTGATGACCTTGCATTGTTGTGGGCATTCTTAGCTACATTATCAAAAGCACAAAGAATGAAAGGCAAAAAAATCAATATGATTTTGTATAAATAAACTTTGTGTATCAAAGAATGTCAGAAAACATATTGCCATCCATGGAGTGGGGTAAAATGTTTCAATCCAAGTATCTGATGAAGTATTTGAACATAAAATATATCAATACTTGCATGTGATAAAAAAAAGCCTCAGCTGAAAGTGGGCAAAGATGAAAATATGTCTAATATACCTCAGAAAACAGGCTCTTTGATATTAGCCACCAGAAATATACATATAAAACCAAAAAGCCAAATATAACAAATGCTGCCAAGGATATGCAAAGACTGAGATCTTACACCTTGACATTTAGAAAAAGAATTTAGAAGGCCTCACATGATGAAACAATAACTTTGCAAGATCAACATTCAAAATCTTTCAATCACAATGTTAGAATAAAGATAATTCATGCAAAAACTTGCAAATGGATGTTTATAACAGCCAACACAGAATCACTCCAAATGTCACTTAGGTAATGAATGGACAATAAAATTTAGTATATCTAAATAAAATGTGCCTATTCTAATTGAACAAAAGTTCACTGATGTTCTACAACTACAAGACCTGAACAGAATAACGAAGAGGAAGCAGAAGGAAGCAACACCAAAAATACTTTTATGAAGATTATTGAAGCCAACAAAGAATATATGACAAATTCCCTTAAAGAAATAGAAGAAAATACAACCAAAAAATTGGAAGAGATGAACAAATCTTTGAAAGAAAACCAAAAAAAGATAAACTAAAAAATGAAAGAAACATGCCAGGAACTAAAAACTGAAATAGAAGCAATTAAAAAAGCACAAAATGTGGCAAAGATGGAAATAGAAAACGTGAAGAAAAGGGCTGGAACCGCAGATACAAGCATAACCAACAGAATATAAAAGATGGAAATTAGAATCTCTGAAGTGGAAGACTCAGTAGCTCAAATAGATATACCAGTCAAAGAAAATACTAAAACTAAAAAAAAAAAGCCATAACTCAAAATGTTCAGAAAATCTGGGACACCAGGAAAAGACCTAACTTGAGAATAATAGGAACAGAAGAAGGAGAAGAATACCAGCTCAAAGGCACAGATAATGTATTCAATAAAATCATAGGAGAAAACTTTCCTAACTTGAAGAAGGAAATGCCTATAAAGATACAGGAAGCCCAACCCACGGGACTTCAACATGGGAGACCACCTATGAGAGAGAATGAAGGGAAGGGAGATGCAAAGGAAGCAGCAGGACAAACGGGATTCTGATCAAGTTGCGATTTATTACGATTCTATACATGCTTATATAGCAGAATATGGGGAGGGAGTAGTCATCAAACACCTGCAAGAAGCTGGCCAGGGGAAGCAGGACATTGGCAAGGTGACTGGTCTTGTTTCAGGGGAGGGTTGCCAGGTAACCTAACTGTAGAATGTTCTTGTTATTCTATTCTTTAGAGCCACCTTAGAGGGCTGCTAAGTAACCTAGCCACAGAATGTTCCTGTTATTTTATTCTTTAGAGTTACTTCTTAGTTACTGTTAAGCAAACCAGAACATCTATTTTACTTTGGGAGAACATCTATTTTACTCAGGGTCATGCCAGCTCAGTCGTTGGTTTCTCAGTAAGTTCCCATGGTAGCCTTTTGTTAGAGGCCTAGAGGCTCAAGCCAGGGTCTTGGTCCCTGACAACAGAACACCAAAAAGATATGACTCCCCCAAAAAGTCAGCATGCCACATTATAATCAAGCCATAAAACATACAGAATTTACAAAAGAAAAGGGCCAACTTACCTATAAAGGCAGACCCATAAGAATAACACCTGAATATTAAATGGAAAAGATGAAAGCTAGAAGGGCTTAGTCAGAAGTTATACAGATGCTAAAAGAGCATGGCTGCCAAACTAGAATACTATACCCTGCATAGTTATCAATCAACATAGATGGAGTAAACAAGATATTTCATGACAAAGTCACACTGAAACAATATTTATCTACCAATACAGATACTACAGAAAGCATTACAGGGAACACAACAACCTAAGGACCCCAGGATACACCCATGAAGCCACAAAAAATCAATAATCCCACAGAAGAATACCCCAAAGGAAGAAAATACAAAAAAGTTACCATGAAAAATATCAGGAAATATCAATCAGTGGTCACTAATATCCCTTAATATCAAGGGACTCAACTCACCTATTAAAGACACACACTAACAAGTGGATACAAAAACAAAAGCCATCCTTCTGTTGTCTTCAAGAAACATACCTCAACCATAAAGACAGACACAGGCTCAGAGTAAAGGGTTAGGAAAAGATTTTCCAATCCAATCGTCCTAAGAAACAAGCTGGGGTTGCCACCCTAATATCTAACAAAGTAGACTTGAAGCTAAAAGCAATTAAAAGGGATTAAGTTGGTCATTACTTATTCATTACAGAAAAATTGGTCAAGAGATTTCAATCCTGAATATTTATGCCCCTAATATAAGGGCAACTACCTATGTAAAAGAAACACTGCTAAAGCTCAAATCCCACATCAATTCTCACACCTTAATAGTGGGAGACTTCAATACCCCACTTTCGCCCATGGGTAGATCAACCAAACAGAGACTCAACAGAGAAATAAGGAGTCTAACAGAGGTTATGATGCAAATGGATTTAATAGACATTTACAGAAGCTTCCACTCAAATGAAAGGAATATACATATACCTCAACTCCTCGTGGAACTCTCTCTAAAATTGATCACATAATTGGTCATAAAGCAAATATCAACAGATACAAAAAAATGAAAATAATTGCTTGTAACATATTGAACTACCAGGGCCAAAAGTTAGAGTTCAACAACATCAAAAATCAGAGAAAGCCTATCAACTCACAGAAACTAAACACCATTCAGCTGAACTACCTCTGGGACAAGGAAGAAATTAAGAAAGTTATGAAAGTCTTTCTAGAATTTAATGAAAATGAATCCACAACGTACCCAAACTTGTGGGACACAATGAAAGCAATCTTAAGAGAAAAATTCATAGCACTTGAGGCCTATATGAAAAACCTAGAGAAATCCCACACTAGATAACTAACAGCTTATCTGAATGCCTTAGAACAACTAGAAGCAAACTCACCTAGAAGGAGTAGATGGCTGGAAATAAACTTAGAGCTGAAATCAATACAATTGAAACAAAAAGAACAATAAACAGAATCAATGAATCAAATAGTTGGATCTTTGAGAAAGTCAACAAGATAGATAAGCCCTAATCCAAACTAATCATAAAGCAGAGAGAAAGTATCCCAATCAGAAAAGTCAGAAATGAAAAGGGGGGCATAACACGAGACACCCAGGAAATCCAGAGAATTATCAGATCATACTTCAAAAATCTATATTCGACAACAATGGAAAACCTAGAAGAAATTGACAGCTTTTTGGACAGGTACCATTTACCAAAATTAATTGAAGAACAGATTAATTACCTAAACAGGCCTATAACACTTAAGGAAATTAAAGCTGTCTTTAAAAGCCTCCTCAAAAATAAGAGCCCAGGTCCAGATGGTTTCAGTGCAGAATTCTACCAGACATTCAAAGAAGAATTACTACCATTACTCCTCAAAACTATTTCACACAGTATGAACTGAAGGAATAATTCCAAATGTCTATTATGAGGCCATGATTACCCTAATACCACAGCCACTCAAACACAAAACAAAGAAAGAGAATTAGAGACCAATTTCCCTCATGAATATTGATGCTAAAATTCTCAACAAAATTTTGGCAAACTGTATATAACAACAAATAAAAAATATCATCTACCACGACCAAGTAGGCTTCATCCCAAAAATGCAGGGTTGGTTTAACATACAAAAAAACCATAAACGTTATCCATCATAAATAAACTAAAGGAACAAAACCACATGATCATATTTTTAGATGCTGAAAATGTCTTTGACAAATTCCAACACTCCTTTATGATAAAAGCTCTGGAGGGATAAGGAATACAGGGACAATACCTCAATATAATAAAGGCGATCTAAAAGAAGCCAACAGCCAGTATCAAACAAATCAATCCCAGTAAAATCAGGAACTAGATGAGGATGTTCTCTCTCCACTTATCTATTCAATATAGTTCTCGAATACTTAGCAAAAGAAATAAGAGAATGAAAGGAGATTAAGGGGATAGGAATTGGAAAAGAAGAAGTGAAACTATTTCTATTTGCAGATGATATGATTGTATACATAAGTGACCCACAAATTCTTCCAAGGAACTCCTACGGCTGATAAACACCTTCAGCAATATGGCAGGATACAAGATTAACTCAACAAAATCAGTAACCCTCCTATACACTAAAGATAAAAAGGCTGAAAAAGAAATAAGGCAAACATAACCCTTTTTTATACATCAAATAGTATAAAATACCTTGGAGTAACTATAACTAAAGAAGTAACAGACCTATTTGACAAAAATTTTAAATCACTGAAGAAATTGAAGAGGATATCAGAAAATGGAAAGCTCTCTCATGTTCCTAGAGAGGTAGGATCAACATAGTAAAAATGGCAATTCAACCAAAGGCAATCTACAGATTCAATGCACTGCCTATCAAAATCCCAACACAATATTTTACAGATCTTGAAAGAGCTATTCTCAGCTTGATTGGAATAATAGGAAAGCCAGGATTGCCAAATCAATTTTGCTCAACAAAAGAAACTTAGGAGGCATCACCATCCCCGACTTTAAGTTATACTATAGAGGTACAGTAGTAAAAACAGCCTGGTACTGGCATAAAAACAGACTTGTGGATCAATAAAACAGAATTGAGGATCCAGACATTAGCCCTAAAACCTATGACCACCTGATCTTCAACAAAAAGGCCCGAAATATTCAATGGAAAAAGAGTATATTTAACAAATGATGTTGACATAGCTGTATGGTAGTGTGTAGAAAAATGCAAATAGATCCAAACTTGTCACCTTGCACAAAACTCAAATCCAAGTGGACCAAAGACCTCTACAGAAACCCAGCCACTTTGAACTTGATAGAAAAGAAAGTGGGAAATACACTTCTATGAATTGGCACCGGCGACTACTTTCTAAATGTTACAGCACTGGCACAGACACTAAGATCAACAATCAATAAGTGGGATCTCCTGAAGCTGAGAAGCTTTTGTAAAGCCAAGGACACTGTCAATAGGACTAAACAACAGCCTACAGAATAGGAAAAGATTTTCACCAACCCTACAAGTGATAGAGGACTGATCTCTAAAATATATAAAGAACTCAAGAATCTCGAGCCCAAAACCTTGAATAATCCAATCAAAAAATGGGGTTCAGAACTAAAAGGGATTTCTCAGCAGAAGAAATATGAATGGCTTAAAGGCACCTGAAAAAGTGCTCTTCATCTTTAGCCATCAGAGAAATGCAAATCAAAACTACTTTGAGCTATCACCTGACACCTGTCAGATTGGCTAAGATAAAAGACACAGAGGACAGCCTATGCTGCAGAGAGTGTGGAGCAAGGGGAACACCCCTCCATTGTTGGTGGGAGTGTAAACTTTTTCAGCCACTCTGGAATGCAGTATGGAGGTTTCTGAGAAAACTGAGAATCAACCTCCCCAAGGATCCAGCAATACCACTTCTAGGTGTATACCCTAAAGTAGCATATTCACACTCTAAAGGTATTAGCTCAACTATGTTCATAGCAGCGTTATTTGTAATAGCAAGAACCTGGAAACAACCTAGATTCCCCTCAACTGAAGAATGGATTAACAAACCGTGGTACATCTACACAATGGAGTACCACTCATCAGTAAGAAAAAGTGATATCCTAAAATCCGCAGGCAAATGGATGGATTTGAAAAATATCCTCCTGAGCGAGGTATCATAAACCCAGAAAAATAAGCAGGGGATGTACTCACCTATTAGTGGACTCTAAACAACAACAACAAAAAAAGCAAAGTATGCCTAAGCTGCAAACCACAATCTCTGAACAGCTTGGGACTGGAAACACCTTGGATGCCACTCCCTCTAGAGGAACTGTAGACTCATTTTGATGTTGGTGTGAGAAAACTGGATTTGCCAGGAGTGGAGGCTGAACTAAGAATTATTTCGATTGTGGGACTTTGGGACTGCCTCGCCATGGGGGTGATGGGAGATGCGGAGAAGAGAGAATGGCCTGTTGAGTTGGGAGGGGGAAAGGACCTTGAATAATGATATACAATGACAGAAAATGCCACTTCTTTATTCCTAATAATAATAAGCAAAAATTATAATAGAACCCCCAAATATGTAGGCTGTCATTAAGTTCTAGCCTATTCACTGTCACTCAACTAGAATGTTGTAGAGCAGGATGAGAGGAACCTTGACTATCTCTTCACTAAGGTCTGTCTGACAGCTAAAAGACACCAGTGTTATAGGATGGTGAGATATGAGCTATGGGTGAAGACTCACTAAGATGGACCTATTGGCCTCAGCACATGTGACTTTTGATCCATGGATGGAATGATGACACATTCTAGAGGTTGATTTTCAATGGAATATTATTTTAACAAGGCAAAGATATGTTACAATATTTATGCTATGGAATATTACTTTAACTGTGTAAAGGTGTGTTACTTTTGTTTATGCTGAGTAAGTTTAATGATGTAAGGATGTGTGTTTAATGATGCAAAAAAAGTTAATATTTTATAGAATCTTGACTTTTCCTTCTATCTTATTATCTGCCTTACATACAAGTCAAGGACTTCCAAATAATACTTTATGTTCCAGTTAATATGGTACCCCTAAAAAAAAAGTTCACTGAATTGCATAGACTTTGGGTTGGGTTTATTTTAATGTGTAGTAATTTTGTTTTTTTGCAAGCTTTTAAATAAAAACACTTATAACATTAAAAAATAAAGTATAAAATGCTTCAGGACACAAAGATGTGATATATCTATATACTGAGTAATTACATAATCATGAACAATGAGTAAAGTATGGATACATGTTACATCATAATTGAACCTTCAAAGTGTGCTGAAGCATACTTCCAGGTATGGTGATGATTAGAAGCACCGTTTGGTATAAGACAGTATAATAAAACCATAGACCTGATACCTACAAAAGATAACAACTGAAAGCACATTCAGTAAGCTAGATAAGAGCTTCACACAGACATAAGTAGGAGTTTCCATGACAACTGCTCAGATGGGCTGCATGGCTCAACAATGCTCATCACCACCAGGGAAGGATTTATCTACTTCTATGTGATGCTGGTATGTCACTATCATCTAGCTGGAGAAAGAGACAGGCTTGGATGCAATGATGCTATCAAGGCAAGAATGAACAATTGACAGACATGGAATCGGGTTGTAGAACTGAAGAAAGATATGTGATGTGGATGCAGAAGCTAAGATTCTTGGTAATCCAAAAGGTGAGCTTGAATTGAGAAGGCAGTAACTCCCTAAGACCCTACAAACTGGAACTATCAGGGTCAACTTAGGTGAGGGATGTAACGGATGACCTCTGACATGTACAGCTGTAGCTTAGTTGTCTAAGTGATGGTGAGAAAGCAGGCTCTTGCACTGGGGTGAACACAGCTGAAATAGAAACTCAGCCAAAAGAAAACTTGTTCAAATTCCACTGGACCTGTATGGTTGACTTTATAGACTATCACTAGAACTTAAAACTGCTCTTTCACATCAGGAGAAATAAAAACTTATCACACCAAAGAAGAGCTGATTAGTGCTATATAGTTTTATGAACCTATTTAGTTCAATTCCACTTTATCTCTTTTGTTTACTTTATTTATTTTAAAATCTTTATTCCAGAATGAATCCTATAGTATTTGTGCTTTATGTTCTTTGTTGCTCAAGCAAGTTTTGATTATTTTACGTATTTCTGCAATCATTCTCCCATGTATTCTATGGTTTTTACTATGTGTAACTCATATGCTTTCACTCTCATTCCTGTTATTCACACATACCACTCTCTCCTTGGTTTTCTTTTTTATTGTTTTTAAGATCAACAAAACTTTATTGTAATTCTTATGCCAAATACCATGTATTAAGTCCTGGGATTTTGCAGTAAATGAGATACTGTTTCTATACATTAGAAACTAATAAGCTGAAACAAAAGCCAATACAGATTGTTTGGCATACCATGTTTGAGAGAGTGTTCATGGTAGTTAACTGTACTATCTAGGCCTCAGTGAGATTTCCTAGTTGTTTGTTATCTTATGGGGATGCTCTGCTGATTGGCATCCTTAGCACAGCTTCCTTCTTCCTCTTGGCATCCCTCTCATCTGCCCTATGCTTGGTGATACAAGGTCTTCATCCCTGACTCTTTGTGCTTCTCACAGAGCATGCTCTTTCCAGACTCTTTTTGATGATCTGTGTTGATGCCTATCTTTCCTGTTACCACTGAAGGCTCTGAGGACTCCTGGAGTCTAGGATATCACCTGTAACCATGCTGGTATCTGATAGATGTGCCCCCACAGGGGCCATGATGATCTACTGCCACCTGGGATCATGGTGACATTTGGGCCCAGGCTGCAACTGAGATGCCATGTCTGGGTTTGTGGCTCCCCTGTGCTGTGCTCTGTGTTGATACCTATAATTCCTGTTCCCTCCAGGGGCCATGCAGATGCCTGAGATCTGGACCACCACTTGGCACCATGTCCTACATGTTCAAGAGCCATGATGCCACTGGGTCTATGCTGATATGAGTGGCCTGTACTGCCAACCAGGGCCATGGTTATATCAGGCCAAGGCTGCTGCTTAGGACCATGTCTGGGTCAGTGTACCAACCACAGTCCAAGTCTTTGTTGATATCCATAGCCTCTGTTGCCACCAAGGACCAAGCAGTTATTTAGCTCTGGGCTGCCACCTAGAGTCATGTTAGTGTCTGAGAGCCATGCTGCTGCTGATACCATATAGCTCTGAGTCATCTGAATGGCTATTTGGGGCTATGGTGTCATCTGGTCCTGGGCTGCTGCCAAGGGCCATGTCTGGGTTGTTGTTCTTGGCTCTTGATACCATTGAATACAGTAAAGGGTTTTGGAATGCACAGAGTTGATCTCATCCTTGATCAGCTGCAGCACTAGTAAGAACTCGCCCTGTCTCTACCAAATGCAGCACTCAGGAGAGTAGTCCCTATACCTGGCCTGGGTAGCACAGTGGAGCTGACCATTGGTCAGAGCCTGGGTGAGCTGTCCCTGAAGGTGTTACAGTGAGAGCTAGCACAAAGTGGCATGTGCAAGGGAGAGATGCCTTGACCCTTGTCCCTCACTCCTCATATTTCACTACCAACTGCAGGTGAGAAGGTTGGTCCAGGGGTCATAAGAATGGGAGAGCTGACCTTGCCCCTCACTGGGTATAGCACTTGGGAGAGTGGGCATTGCACCTCACCTGGGAAGCACAGTAGAGCTGACTCTGTTGGCAGGAGCATAGCTGAGTGGGGTCTGAGGGTGTGAGAACAAGAAAGTGGACCCTGCCCCCACCTTGTCTGTTGTGTGGTGGCATGGGTAAGGACAAAATGCTCTTTTCCTCTGCCCCTTGCCATGCACAGCAGGTAGGAGAGCAGGCCTCAGAGTCATATCATGAGAGTGGGAGGGCTGGGAGTGCCCCTCATCAGCTGCAGGACATAGGAGAGGGGGCCCTTTTGTTTGCTAGGCTCCCTACTCACACAAAGGCAAAGCTGAAAATAGAAAACCCAAGAAATGAACCAGAACTACAGATACAAGTATAACCAAAAGACTGTAAAGATAAAAGAGCTAATCTCTGGAGTGGAAGATAAAATAGTAGAAATAGATATATCAGTCACACATCACAAAAAGAAAAAATACTAAAGCCAAAAAAGTCATGATAAAAAACATCCAGAAAATTTGGGACACCATGAAAAGACAAAACCTGAGAATAATTGAAATAGAAGAAGAAGAATACCAGCTCAAAGGCATGGATAATATATTCAATAAACTCAAAGAAGAAAACTTTCCCAACCTGAAGAAGGAAATGCCTGTAAAGATACAAGAAGCAGACAGTACACCAAATAGATTAGACAACCTCCCCCACAAAAAATGTTTGCTTGCCACATAATAATCAAGCTACAAAACCTAGAGAACAAAGAAAAAATACTAAGAGCTGCAAAGAAAAAAGGCCAAATTACCTATAAAGGCAGGCCCATCAGAATAATACTAGACTATTGAATAGAAACAATGAAATCAAGAAAGTCTTGGCAAAAGTTATACAGACACTAAAAGAGCATGGCTGCCAATCCAGACAACTATAACCAACAAAACTATCAATCAAAGTAGATGGCATAAACAAGATTCTTTTTTATTTATAAAATAAAGTCCTTTTTCCCCCCTGTATTCCCTTGTTCTCCCTCCCACCCTCCCAAACTCTCCTGGTCAGGCTTCAGCCTCTCTTCTCCCCATTTCTCCACCCCCTCCCCCAAAAGGGCAAGAAGTCCCAGGATGGATCAGCTAGGCATCCACTCCAGGAATGTCCAATTTTTTCATCCAAATGTCAAGACTGGGTTAGGTGTTCCTCTGGAGAGAATGGGTTATGAAGTGCTGTCGACACAGAAACAGTCTCTTCCCTCCCCTTGGGGCTCCATATATCCGTGGGCTCATGCCCATGTCAGTGAACAGTTACCTATCCTAAGGGCATAGTTACTTTTCATGAAGGGTCCTCAGTGGTTGTTCTTATTTCAGTGAGCTCCCCAGAGCTCCAGCCAGCCATCACTGTGGAAATTTTCCTCAAAAGTCCTATTCTCTTGCTTATATATAGTCTCTTCCCCTGCTCTCAGCTGGATCAGGAGCTCAGCCCAGTGCTCAGCCGTATATCTCTATCTTTATTCATTGTTGGATGTAGGTTCTGTGATGGCACTTGGGGTAGCTATTCATTTGATTGTAGGAGAAGTTCTATCTAGGCAACAACTTCACTATTGGTTGGATACATAGCCACAGACATCCTTTGAGTTCTTCTATGTTATTCCATCACCCAGTCTTTTTCCAACCCTATATTCGCTTCCTCTGAAGATCATCCTCTCTTTTTTTTTCCTTCCTTGTTGCTCCTCTCACTCAATAATCTCCTCTCATGATTTGTTCCCAAACCTTCTTAGTTGTGGCCCATTATGCTCCCCATTATCTATGAATATCCTCTCTATTTTCTCTTCCTAAGGGAATCCCTCTATATCTCTCTTAAGTTCCTTCTGATCCCAAGCTTTCAGGGGTTGTGGTTTTCAGCTTGGGTGTTCTTTGCTTTTGTCTAATGTTCACAAATGAGTGAATATCCCCTGCTTATCTTTCTGGGCTTGTGATACCTTACTCAGGAGGTTATTCTCCAAATCCATCCATTTCCCTACAAATTTTAAGATGTCATACTTTTTTTTTTTTAACTGCTGAGTAGTGCTTTATTGTGTAGATGTACCACAGTTTGTTAATCCATTCTTCCATTGAGAGGCATCTAGGCTGTTTCCAGATTCTTGCTTTTACAATGTTGCAATGAACCTAGTTGAGCAAATGCCTCTGGAGTGTGAATGTGTATCTTTTGGGTATATGCCCAACAGTGGTATTTCTGGGTCCTTGGGGAGACTGATTTTCACTTTTCTGAGAAACTGCCATATTGTATTCCATAGTGGCTGTATAAGTTTACACTCCTCCCAACAATGGAGGAATGTTCCCCTTGCTCCACATCCTCTCCAACATGAGCTATCATTTGAGATTTTGATCTTAGTCATTCTGCCAGGTATAAGATTGTGGATAATTTTTAGGTATTCAGTAGATCCTAGGATATCAGAGAAATCATCCAGTCAAATCCTAGGCAAACAGCTCAGGAAATCCTTGATCCTTGAATACAAGAATAAACAGTTGAAAGTCAATCACACACACCTTTAATCCCAGCACAGGGAAAGCCATAATTTTAATTCCATAACTCCAGAGACAGAACTTCTTCTGTTTCTGTGACTTAAAGGCTACATGCCTTTAATCCTAACCTGGATGGGGTAGGGTATATAAGGGCTAGTAGAAACTCAGCAGAAACAGAAATGAGTGGCAGAAGTGACTAACAGAAACAACCAAGAGTGAGGCTGAGGAAGTTGCAAGACAGCTGGGTGAGAATAGACTGTGGTGCTCTCTCTCTGATATTTCAGCCTTCCCCCAATATTTAGCTCAGAGTCTTCTTTTCTTACAACCCAAATTTGTGCTACTACATAAGGTGGTATCTCAAAGTTGTTTTGATTTGCATTTCTCTGATGCCTAAAGATACAGAGCAATTTTTCAAGTGCCTTTTCTCCACTTTTAATTCTTCTGTAGAGAATTTCCTTTTTAGTTCTGAACCCCATTTTTAATTGGGTTATTTGGGGGTTTTGAACTCTAGTTTCTTGAGTTCTCTATATAGTTTAGAAATCAGTCCTCTGTCAGTTATAGGGTTGGCAAAGTTGTTTTCCCATTTTGTAGGCTGTTGTTTTGTCTTATTGACAGTGTCCTCGGCTTTACAGAAGCTTCTCAGATTTAGGAGGCCCCACTTATTGATTGTTGTTCTTAGTATCTGTGCCATTGGTTTTATATTTAGGAAGTGGTCACCTGTGCCAATTTGTTGGAGGGTATTTCCCACTTTCTTTTCTATCAAGTTCAGTGTAGCTGGGTTTATGTTGAGATCTTTGATCCACTTGGATTTGTGTTTTGTGCAGGGTGATAGGTTTGAATCTATTTTCATTCTTCTACATATTGCCATCCAGGTATGCCAACACAATTTGTTAAAGATACTACCTTTTTTCTATTGGATATCTTTGGCCTCTTTGTCAAAAATCAGATGTTCATAGGTATGTGGGTAAATGTCAAGATCTTTGATTTGATTCCATTGATTCACAAGTCTATTTTTATGCCAGGATCAGGATTCCTTAATTACTATAGCTCTATAGTACATCTTGAAGTCAGGTATGGTGATGCCTCCTGAAGCTCTTTTATTCAACAAGTTTGTTTTGGTAATCCTGGGGGTCACATCGCAGACGGCCGGGCCTCTCCTTCAAGGCAGGCAGGGTCATCACAGAGAGACAGACATCTCTCTGAACAGCATGGCCCTGTTGTGTTCAGGATGGAGTGGGAGTCAGATGGCTTCAGACAGCCAGGATCCCATGGCCTGACCAGAGTAAGATATTGTATAGACTCTGTGTCTAGAGCAGACATGAGCCATACAACCCTTGTAGCCACAACTGACTAAGATCCCACTAAGACTTGACTAAGAAAGAACCAAGGAAGCACGAAATCTTGTTAAGAGACTGTTTATTAAATAGTGATATCTCTACCACGAATTATTATGATACATATGTTAATTAGCTTGATTGAGTATATTTCACAGTGTTATATATTAAAGCATTATTTTGTTTAACTTAAATATGTACAATTTAATTTGTCAGCCATACCACATAAGATAGTGTTTCAATATAAATAAATCAATGACAGAGTTGTAAGATCATATAGAAAATAGCATTTTTCCATAGTGAGAGAAATTACAAAAAAAAATCTTTAAAAATCTTTGGCTATGAAAATTATATTCATGGCTTCACCAATGTGGTCCTACATCAAAGTGTGTGAGTATGTATGTTTTTGGGAATATTGAATTATATATGACACATCTGTGCCTTGTCACATCACTTGTCACATCATTTATATTTCAATAAAATTAATGTAAAATTGTTCTAAGAGCATTTGCTTGTGTACATTCTCCTTGCAGGACAAGAAGCCCAGGATTCTGTTGAACAGCAAGCCTCCAGCACTTTCCCATCTTGCTAAAGGATGCTGTCACTAATACAAGGGGTGAATTCACTTGAAAAAGAAATCTTGTCCAAATGAAGTGATTTGTCTTGTTCTCTGAGACACTGTTAGACAGAATCAAAGGAGATAGCAGCCAATTTTGCTCATAAGAAGTTGATTCATCTTGAAGCATGACTGACTGCATAAGACAGCCTGCTTCTGGAGACTGTCATGTCACACTCTAGGAAGATCAGAGACAAAGATGACTGTGATGAGCACCACTGGCTGTGAGACTTCAGTGGATGAGACATGTAAATTTACTTACCCTGTTTCTTTTCTTGTAAAAAAAGTAAGGCATATAACTCTTCTCTGCTCATCATTTCCAATAAAATTGAGAACATTTTTAACAGGCTTTCATAAAGAATGCTAGCTTTATTTTTCTTATATAATATAATATAAATTTTCAACACCACATATTAACTATCAGAAAGTAGTCATGCACAGAGATGTAGCCAGTTAAGAACATCTGTATGTACCAGCATGGCTTTAGTTACCCTCTGCTCTGTTCTGCTAGATATCTTTTCTTTGAAACTAATGATGCATACTACACTTTTCCTCTTCTGGTACTTTTTATTAGCAGTTCAGTGCTCCTTTACATATTCTCATAGTCATAAGCTAAAGAGCTTAAAATAAAACCTGGCTTCAGGACTCCCATCTTTCCCATGAAGCTCCACACAAAGAATTCACAATGTAATTGTTTCAACACTTGGCACCATGTCACCAGCAGTTATGAATATGCAGCTGAATCTCTGCCGAGCAGCAATTAAAAACAAACCTCTCAAAGTATTACAGTGTGCATTCAGTACTGCTTTATATTACAAATAGAACAATAAAATGTAATATAAAACATTGCCATTATGTAACACAGAGTTACAACATGTCAACATTTGCACAGAAGCCCTATGTCCAAATGTACAACTCATTGCAGCAGAATCTAGCCCTTGGGTGACATGTCTTTGACTGATACTTGCCTGTTCTATTATTATTATTATTATTATTATTATTAATTATTATTATTATTATTATGTTTGCTTTTCTCCTTGTTTTTTAGGCAGAGTCTAAAGCTATCTTTATCTTAAACATATCCCAAGCTAAGTTTGAACTCTAGATCCTGTTTCCTTAGCCTGCCAAGGGTTGTGACTACAAGTGTGTGCAGATACTAGACTCATCCAAGTGTAGCTTGAGCGGCCATCATTCTTATGGTCTACATTGCTCATCTTCTTCAGCTCATTGATTTATTGCCCTGTTTAATAATGACCAGCTCAGGTATATAAATATTTAAACAATCTTGGAAGCATTCTTTTATAACTAAGGAAACTAAAAACATCCACTGTTCATTTAATATTCAAAACTGATGAAAAGTACACCAGAAAGGAAGGGTTTTTAAACAAGGAAGAGCCAATACAATACTTAAAATTTAAGAGTTTCGTCCTCTAACAGTAGACCTGTTGACTACAGCATGTATAGAAAGGTAGTGGCTATTTATAGTGAGGATAAGATGTGGAAATGCATGCAGCTCTACACACTATTGTTCTTCCCATTGGTAAAGCAACAAAAAAAAAGACACTTCTCTAGGTACTGTGCCTATTTTCTGCCACAAATAACATCATCTGTAAATTCAGTGATTCAAAAATTTATCTTGAAAGAACCCTGTGCAAATTCAAAGTGTCTGTAATAGGCCAGCTCCACAAGTGAGGCCAGATAATCTCCCCAGAACCCTTGACCAAAAAACTGTCTTCTTGACTAATTTTTATCTTTTGAAATTCATCTTTTTGCTGTCTACAGGAAACCTTACCTTTATGGATGTCAATAGATGTCACTTTAGAGTTAAAAAAAAAAATACTGAAACAAATAGCACCAGAAGACAGGCAGGCATTGATATTCCAATATCTGACAAAATAATGTCACATAAAAAGTGGAATAACTGATAACACCTTTTGGTTATAGGTTTTTGTATTGTATTTTAGATCTGTGACAGTTCTTGACCATGTGTACAGTGCTAGAAATCAGAAATTCAAAAATGAGTGCTTTATGGTCACTATTCTCAAAGAGGTTACTTCGACAAAGAGCCATGAACCTATTTATGTCTTAGAAGAGAAAGTAGTTATTAGTAAAGAGGTGTGGGAAACTGTGGTGACAAACTTATACTTAATAAAATTTGTCTGGGAATATCAGAGGACAAAATCACCCACAGCTAAGCCTGAAGGTCAGGGAGTGGTGACCCACACCTTTAATCCCATCATTAGGAAGACTGAGATCCAGCTGTATCAAGAGCTTCCAGTCAGTCAATGGTGGTGCACAATGTTTGTTCCAGCAGTTTCTAGGCAGAGGCAGGAGGATCTGTGCAAGTTCCAGGCCAGCCTGGTCTACAAAGCAAGTTCCAAGATTGCCAGAACTGTTATACAGAAAGCCCTGTCTCAATAAAATCACAACAAAACAACAACAAAAGGCTGGAAAGATGGCTCTGTTGTAAGGATTCTGGCATGTAGCAGCCACATGGTGAGCCCTATATGGCACCCCGTGAGATAAGAATTTCTGGTATGTTGTGGCCACGAGGTAAACCCAACATGGTATAGGCAGAACATGCCATAGGGAGGGCACACCCTTAGGTGTGGCAATGTAAATCAGTGCCCACCTGCCCTCTTAAAAGAAAACACTACTTGAAATTTTTCTCCTCTGCCTTCTTCCCTCATACTTACTTAATAACTCACTTGAATAAACTCTAAGTGTATCATCTTGTGGTGTGCTTCTGTTCTTATGTGTAAAACCAACATCTGTCCTCTGATATTCCCGACTATTTTATTAAATAGACAATATATCACCACAGGAAACTCCATTTGAGGCTCTTTGGCTTTGGAAAAGGTAGAGGGGAGACTAGGCCTGAAACCCAAGTCAGTGACTGGGTGCCCTAGGCAGGTCCCTCCCTTGTTATTTTTATATCACACTAAAAAACAGACAACACCACTGATGGAAGAAATTGGCTGGTAGAAGGAGATTAGAAGCATAAAAACTGGAGCACAGGGAGAACATAGCAGTACTTATGATCCCCTTTTTGCAAGAAACACTAAGAAGAGTGCATTCGACTTTGACTCTTCTTAGCTAAGCTGTTTTGCAGTGTCTAACCTTCTCTCAGTACTTGTTGGCCCCTTTTCAAATTGTATAGTAAGAAACAAAACAGTCAAGCAACCGTGTCAGGAAGAAAGAGAAATGTCTCATCAGTTAAAAATATATTTTGATCTTCCAGAGGATGCAGGTTTAGTCCTCAGCACCTACATGACAATTCACAACCATCTATAACTCCAGCTCCAGAGGATACAGTGCCCTGTTCTGGCTTCTGTGGGTACCGGGCACACATGTGGTACACAAATTTACATACAGGCAAGACACCCATAAACATAAAAATCAAATGAGCAAAATCTTTTATAATAAGCTAATTTCCACATCATTCTAATATTATGACATAACTAGAGTTGGTAAATACAAGAGCTAATATTTTTAAGTTAAGCCTGGGTGGACCATGCCATTGTAACACAGTGTTTAGGAGAAGGCTACAAGATCAAAGGCAGCCTGAACTGTGTAGCAAGACTCTGCTTCAGACTCCATGGCTAGTGTTGGAGCTCAGTGCACAGCACTCTCCTATGCTGTTCAAGATCCTGCAATCATTTTCTTGAAGGGAAAGAAAAGAGGGGCACTGTTTCTTCCATTAAGCTTATAATGAAATGAAAAATTTGAACCTAACTTAGTAAATGTCAATATAAAAATCACAGTATACTTAAGTGTCTAGTTTGTAAACCTGATCCTTACCCATGATGAGTTTTTCTTTACTCTTTAGTAGCTCTAGACTCTGTCAGTAAGTCTGGTAAAGAAATCTCTTCAAACAGAAATCAATCCCTTCTTTTCAATCCACCCACAAGCAACTACAAGACAACAATTCAAGAGAATTCTGAATTCTCCAGAAAAACACAGCTGTAGCCTTCCAAAGTGAAGGTGGCCCCTGAGGGCTGATCCCATGCTCAAATTGCAGTCCATGTCTGCACTACACGAGCCATGCTCCACTGCTCCTCTAAGAATGCCATCACACTTCCTAGGTCAGAAGCAAATCTGGGGTGTCTGGACAATAGGATAACTTTAAGAGCATCCCAGAGAGGTTTGTTCTCTACAAAACTTCACATCCTCCTCATTCTCACCCTCACTGTGATTCTCCTGGGACACATGCACAAAATGTCCATGGAACTACAGTCAACTTACAAGGTAAACTGACTTCTCACTTCCATAGCTTTTCTATTGGACCTGTCTACAGCTTCTGTCATTCAGGAAACTCCTATTCTGGGCAATCTTATCTCCATCCCTTCCCAGCTATGGGTTCCACTCCTTACTATGACCAGGATTTCCAAGACTCCAGATTCAATGAATATTATCAACTCATCTGGAAGAAAAATTCTGCAGGTCTTGAAGAGACAGGATCTGTGTACATGTCATACATATCATCACCTTCAAAGCTTGATTCTACAGCACAATTCTAGGCTCATAGGGGAGTTTTGATAAATTATAACTGATTCCTTTTAAAAGCCAAAAATTGCTTAACTATAAGGTAGAGAGAGTTTTTGGTTGTTTGTTTTGCTTTATTTTTAATATTCTGAGAAATAACTGTGTCAGCAAAGCAAATTTTCTTTATGTAAAATCAGCACTAGATTTTTTTTTTTATTTTTGAAGATATACTCAGTATTGCAAATGCCATTGTACCTATATTGTTTGTTGGCATTTTACAGGTTTAAAGGAAAATTTTCCCATCTCCCTAAAACACATATAATTTTTAAAATAAAAATATCTTAATTTTATAAGCCCTTTGGGGGATTACTTCTAGATTTAAAGAATATTGACTTTGAGAAACTACTAGATAAAAGAGCTCTGTGTACAACTCAGTTAAAACAGGCTGATGCTATTAAGTACATTTTAGATAAAATGAAGACCTACATGTAATTGAAAGGAAAAGAGGTAGTGTGCTCAGGTAGCAACCTTCAGACTCAGTGTCTTTAAAGTGAGAAATATTTGTTTCTGGAGAATATTACCTATTACAGTTGTTTAAAAGGAATTCCAAAGTTGGTTAGTAAGGTTGTCTATCTGACACTAGTGAGCACCTCTATGGAATGTCTTACAATTTTCAATGAGCTCTGAGGGTCCAACATACAAGTTAAGATTATGTCACCAGTCTCTAGGAGGCTGAGGAAGAACAGCTGTACTCATGGGCTAAAAGAGTAGACGTGTGGGAAAGGAAGAGCTTGATGTCCCTGTAAGTGGGTAGCAGAATGGATGGAGCAGCTAGAATGCACACATGACTATTAACATGGCCTGTGGGGTCAGAAGAAAGGTGTGAAACTTGCATGGGAGAAACAGGACAAAAATGCTATTAAACCCACTGGTTTCTGTATACACATGTCCTGGCACACACAGCCACAGCCACACACACACACTGGACATAGAAATCTAAGTTTTAATAGGCAGCAGAAGCTTGCTTCCTTTAGGGTGTTACACAATATCAAATTTATTAGAAGGCTTTGTAGGCTGCTCACAGTGTTTCCTTTGAGCCTGAAAATACATTTTTCCTTATTAAATTTGTTCTTAAGTTGGCATCTTCTATGCAACTTTCTGATTCCAGAATTATTCACATACATCATTGTTCACATCTCTCAGAGAAGTTTGCACAACAAGAAATAAAATCATACAGTCCAAATTTAAATTGTTCATGTAAAGCAGAATGTTAAGGAACTTAACTATCATAGAGGGAATCCCCAGGTGTCTAATCAGAAAACACTGGGAAGCAGTAAAGCATTTACCTGTGCTGAAAAAGTAATAGCAACATCCTGCCTGGCTCTGTTGTTTACAAGATGCTTTGGTACCACAGAACCATAGGAAGGATCAAGATATGCCACAATGAAGATTTTCCTGGCCCCTGGTGGCTGTGCTTCTCAGAAGTAATCGATGCAATATAGAAGGTTAACTGCTTTTCTGATATTAATTCCATTTTAAAAGAGAAAACAGGGAAAGTGGCTGTCTTGACTCCTTGAAAGCACCATTTGAATGATGCTGTATAAATTTTTGCAATGTCTGTTCCAATAACTGACAAGCAGAAGTGCTGTGCCTTAATTACCTGGAAAAGCTACTTATGCATAGCCAAGAAAGCACATAGCTTTTTTCTTTCCAGAAAGAAAAATGGACACAAGCTGCTATGTAAAATCAGGCTCAAGGAAGAGGCTGCATAGCTGTCAGAATCTAAAGGGAGTGAAGAATGTATTTACCCAATAAAAACACACACACAGCTGTGCTAGAGACCCTGTATTATTTGTGGAAACATCAACATGAACACACACAGTAATTATAGCATATGCTGAAAATGTAGAGTGAGATTCCCCAAACATGCCTAGGTTACACAGAGAAAGTAGGAGTAAGGAGATTAAACAAAGACATACACCAAGTGACATAGAGCTGAGTCCAGACCTTTGAGGACAGTGCACTTTCATTGTGAGGACCATTGAATTGACTTCTAAAAGTTTACAAAATAATAACTGAATTATCACCTATTTATGGGTTGGTTTTCTGAGAGAATAAACAACAAAAACAAAGAAAAATATGATATTTGGAACCCTGCAAGAAAAAAAAAAACATTTCCTCAAGAGAATTTTAGTTTAAATTTGCAGTGAGATGCAGTGCAGTTGGAAACTTTTGATTAACTTTGACAAATGGACCAGCTGGATTTAATAGGCCGACTCTTCCTAATTAAAAACATAATTCTTGCTTTTCTGTTAACTCAACATATACAAGAGACTAGGCAAAACTATTAGTTAAAGGTCTGCTTATTAGATGGCATGAAACATTCATAAAGGAAGATAAAGTGAAATTGGAAATTTTAACTTAATTCTGCTAGCAGTCACTGACAAGCATTATTCTGATTGGACTAAGTAGGTTATATTTTTAAATGACTAAGGGTATATTTTTTAAAATTAATATTTGGCATAATATAATTAATACAATATTCTTTGGCATATATTTATATATAAATATTAGTGTCAATTATCAAATACATATGCTGTTTAACTGAGGTAGGATAGCAAACTAAGGGATGACAGGGAGACAGGAGTGGAGAAGTTTCATTATGCTGAGGTCCAGCTGAAGCAGTTTGCCCTGGAAAAGCAAGAATTCCAGCACCATTCTCAAGTGATCAAGGTTCTTCTCCCTTCTCAGCCGTAAAACAGTAATTGTGAGGGAATCTCGCAAAAACCCTAAGGTATGTCTTTTTAACAAATTGCTAAGCATCAAATGGCAGCTACTTATAGTGAGTGAAGCCACCAGGATCCACAAACCTGTGGAAAGTATTTTCTCCAAGAGATTCCAAGAGTAGAAACCAAAGATAATCTTGCAAAAACTCAGTAGTGAGTTTGAGAAACTGCACTCTCCTCCCAGACATTGAAGACACTTCACTGCAGGAGGGAATAGGTAAGGTCCTTCAAGACAAATTTCTCTTAAAATTCAAAATACATGATCTACAAAAAAATCTCAGTTTATGGTCATATGTAGATGTTTCAAAACACCACAGAAGAAAAAGAGAGGTTCTACCCCACAGGGAAGGGTGGAGACATGTCTAATATAGCACCCTATTGGAAAGATAATCATGAACACTCAGGAAGAGCACACTTCTAAAGTTAAATGCTCAGTACATGTTGAAGATGGATGACATTCCTCAACTGAGGTTTCCTCTCCCCTAATTATCCTTATTTTGGAACAAGTTAACAAAAAATAACCAGCACACCAATAAACTTCTGCTTGGTGGCTTTTCAGGGGCTACTTACAGGAGTGCATGTGAAGGATTACATAAAGGAGCTGAAATGACTTAAAGAAAGCTGCTTCTCCCCAGTACCTATTCAGGCAGGGGTGATTGCTCATGAAAGCAAAAAATCAAGAGCTCACTGAACAACTGACAAGGATCTTGGTGAGCTGGAGAGTGTTCTTGCCAGATAACTCAGTTGGTCTGAACCTCTTCTAGGTAGCAAAGGTAGACTGTTCCTTTTCCAAGCAACTCAGTTGATCTGAGAGTATTCCCAGTAGTCCTTTCTGCTTATATAAGCCTAGATCTGCTTAGTTTCATGAACTTCCTCAAGCCTTCAGACTATTCACTACCCAAGCTTTAAGGGGCTTCCTACAAGATGAAGTGTTTTATTTCCTTTCAGAAGCATCCTGTGCCTTAAGATAAAATGTCTTAATCTCAGAGGAAATTTCTACTGTAGCTAAGACACTATGTTGAAATTCCAGAGAAGTGGGAAAATAGAGAAGAAGGTGAAAGAGAGGATGGCAATGAGTCACAAAATATTTTCAATAAAATGCATAAGACAAAACCTGACAGAAATAAAGAGAAAGACAATTCAGACAAATGGGATAGTGGATGGGATAATTAGAATCCCTTGGAAAGGTAGATTTGACCAAAGAACTAGCCATACTAGGAGTGTAAGGCTCCAAGTAGCAGAAGCATACATGTCCTTCCCCAGACACAGGAAACATCATCTCTCACACAGTTAACATCCGAGCAAAGAACTCAGAGAGTGATAAATTATTCTAATAGGGAGAGCTCTGGAGTGTGTCAGAGCCTTGGTGTGTTCAAAACCTTAGGTTCCATCTCTAGCACCAAAGGTATTTGAAACAATTCAGAATAATATATAATTCAAATCATTAAGCAATACATTGTAGAAGTTAGAAGGGATGCTTAATGTACATTACCTGGTGTCATGAAATGGAGCAATCCCAAAGGTGAACTCGCTGAGGAATTTACAAGACAGAGCCACAATCATAGCTGAAGGTTGTAACATTTATATGAAAAAAAAAAAAAAAAGAGATAGATCAGACTCAGGAAAGATGCAGAAACAATCTATTAGCATGTGGACAATAGTATTGTGGTTTGGGTCTGTTCTCTTTGAAATTCTGATATTGACAAGGGAAGAGTATTGAAAGTCAGTTTGGCCTGAATAGCTCTTTTCTCATAGTGTGATTAAAGACCTTACAAAGGAGGCATTATATAGTATTTGACACTTACTTTTCTTGTTTGCCCCTTATAGGAGCATATTCATGGCTAAGATAAAAGACACAGATATCAGCCTATGTTGAAGAGGTTGTGGAGCAAGGGGAACACTCCTCCATTGTTGGTGGTAGTGTAAGCTTATTCAGCCACTCTGGAATGCAGTATGGCAGTTCCTCTGAAAACAGGGAATCAATCTCCCCAAGAATCCAGCAATATCACTATTCAGTATACACCCCAAAGGCACACATTCACAACCCAAAAACATTAGCTCAACTATGTTCACAGCAGCATTATTCATGATAGCAAAAACCTGGAAACAACCTAGATGCCCCTCAAATGAAGAATGGATTAACAAGCTGTGGTACACCTACACGATGGAGTACTACTCAGCAGTAAAAAAAAAAAAAATGATATCCTAAAATATGCAGGGAAATGGATGGATTTGGAGATTATCCTGCTAAGCAAGATATCACAAACCCAGAAGGATAAGCAGTGGATATACTCACTAATTAGTAGACTTTAAGCAAATCATGCTTATTTCATTGAAAGGGAAAATCTTTAGCATGAATGTCTTGGATCTTCAGCTTTCCTTACAATGATACTATTTCGAATCAGTATCCATCTGCATTTGGTGTCCTACAATTGCACTGAATTTGCTACTGTGCCATCCACTTCTAAGAACTAAATACAATGAATAAATGAGAAAGAAAAATTAAATGACAGAAACGATAAAAAGGCACAGATTTCTGTCCCAAACTCCCAGTCCAGTCAAAGAGAGTGAGGAGGGATTATATAAGCAAAGGAGTCAAGATCATGATGGGGAAACCCACAGAGACAGTTCAGCTACTGGGAGCTCATTGGCTCTGGACTGACAGTTGTAGAACTGCCTGGGACTGAACTAGGCACTCTGAATGTGAAAGACAGTGTATGGCTTGGGCAGGTTGTGGGGGCCCCTGGCAGTGGTACCAGGATTTATCTCTGGTTGAATGGTTTTTTGGAACCCCCTTCCCTATAGAGGGATACCTTGCTCAGCCTTCATATGGTGGATGGGTTTACTGCCTCAACTTGATAAGCAGAGTATATTATCTCTCTATGGGAGTCCTTACCCTCTCTGAGAAGTGGATGAGGTGTAGGGTGGGGAGAAGCTGGGGGCTAATAGGAGGTGGGGAGGGAAGGGGAACTGTGGTTGGTATTTAAAAAAAAAAAAAACTTTTAAATAAAAAAATAAAACTTTGAAAACAAAAACAGAAAGTAGAAGTCTGCTTCTTAGCAAGCACTGGAAAAGGAAGAACCAACTTATTCAGAATAAAACACTGAAGGGAAAAATACACTGAAGTAGACAAAGACTAAATGAATTAGAAAGAAGAAAAAGAAAAGAACATGACAAATAGTCAATGAAATTAAATAAAGCTAATTCATTTTTAGTGAACTCTTTTATCAATAAACAGGCCCAGCCAAACTGATTAAAATAGGAAAAATAAAACTTAAAATATAGATGTATTGAAACTATTTTACAATGAATACATACTTCAACCAACAGGAATGTTTACCACAGATGTTAATAAAATCAGCTTTGAAATAATGTTCTAGTTCTTCGTGTTTCTGTGACAAGATCCTGTGAACAAAAGCCATTTCGTGAGAAATGGGTTTATTTGGCTTTCACTTCTAGGTCACAAGTAACCACTGACGGAAGTCAGGGCAAAAAGCATAGCAGGAATTGGAGGCCTGGTATTTAGTGGAACAAGGCTTGCTGACTCTCTCGCTGTTCCAATCTTTGGCTCATGCTCAGTTAACCATCCAATATGACCTAGGCAATTCCTCAGTTGAGGATTTTCTCTTAGGTAACTGTGAACTATTCCAAATTGCCAATGAAATATAATTAGGATAAATAAATAAAATTAAACCAAAATTTAAAGAATACTATAAATTTTAAAAAAGTGGGGCACTTATAGGTCCTGGAGGCAAGGTTTATTGATATGAACAATTTTGTACCTATTAAATGTGGCCTCTTAAATGAGAGAGAAATTTTCTTGAAAGGCTGAGCCATGATGAATTTTATTTAGTTAGGTAGAAAATCAAACCTTCTATTTAATTTCTAAGTGAGTATCCAACTAAATCATAGGAAGGTTCCTCCTTCCTTTTCCTGGAGTGTGTAGTCTATCAGCAGAGGGAAAGAGTTACATTTACTACAGATGAGCCAAGAGATACAAGGCAACAACTGACTCTACAGCCAGATGAGCAGTCAGAGGTGCAGAGACACTACTGCTGTGGGTACCAGGCCAAGCACTGCTATGTGTGGCCTGGATGCAGTTGTCTGAATGTCAAGGATGTATAGAAAAGATATAGATTCTGCTCTGTTTGCTACTGCACTCTTCTTGTTACTATGACTTGCCTTTTGGCTCAAGATAAGACATGTACTGGCTGAAAGAGTCTACTAAACCCCCATTGAATACATATAAACCACATGCAGGGGTCAAAAGGGTAAAGAATGCATGGACTTTGCCACAAGAATTTAGCATGTTCCATGACACAACTGTTATCTACTTCAGAGGGCCGAGTTCAGTCCCATGTAAGTTCCCAGCTGTCAGTCAGAGTCCATGAGCTCCCACTAGCTCAGGTAAGCTATTTTTGTTGGGTTTCCCATCTTGGTCCCTTTGCTGGTATAATCTCTCCTCCCTCTCTTTGACTGGACTTGGATCTCTGCATCTGCTTTCTTCAGTTACTGGATGAAGGTTCAATGATGACAATTTAAGTGGTCATCAGTTTGATTACAGGGCAAGGTCTTATGTGATTCAACCTAGGCAAGATTGCTATATAGAAGAGGATGACCCTGAGTGCTGGGTTGCAGGTGTGTACTGTTTTGGCCAATTCTCAAAATTCTGTTTAGATAAACAAGTGGAAACAATTAAAAGTTAAAAGCTAGGTGGAGAAGAACTCAAATAAAAAGCTAAAGGGTAGAAAAGGACATAAAAAGGTAGAATTTATTACCATAAATTTTATTGCCATGATGTCTTTACATTCTAAAATTACTTACATGTAATAATGGTTGCAATTTAAATAAAACAAACTTTATGCTGTAATAAAATAAAGGTTCCTTAGTCTTCATTCTGATTCAATGCAAAATTATCCTATTCTTTGACAACATTATCCTCACATACAGAGCTAGTGATTCATTCAGGATAGCTAGACAGACAAACAGGTGACAGGTGACTGATAGTGAGAACATTACTATAGAAATACGGGAGTTTTGCTACATACAGCATTATACTAGAATATTATTTTTATTCAAATTTTAACAGTTAGTTTACACTAGTTCCAATTTAGAAGCTCTGCTATGACTTTCACACCACATGTATTTTACTATCACAGTGAAGATACAGAATTAGAAAAACATTTTAAGTGATAATAGTGCTGATGAAAGGGTGGATTATCCTTTGAACTGTGAGACAGTTTATGTTAGAAGCTGCAAGGTATAGATGCCCAGTGCACATTTTGAATTAATTATCATCTCTCTGTGGCCTCACTAGGCAACAAAAGCAATAAGGCTGAAGTAGGATTTTGTTCTAGGTAAATGTCTTAGAAGTTTATTACTTCCTATGGTGTGTTCACAGAACATTGAGTTCCAAAGGAGTTAAGGGTCTTCATTTAGCACTAGGTACTGTGTGGATCTTAGAGTCTTCTGTTTTTCATTAAATTCTTTCTACAGAACATCAATATGTGTTTATATTCTTTGAGAGGAGGGGTAAATCCCTTAGGTTCATCAGATATATTTAATTACAGAACTCCTTACAAGAACATTGTGCAAGATTAAGATTCCACAGAATAAGAGAGGATACCTTTCTTCAGCTGGGCACTGGTCAGGAACCTGGAGTTCACAAAAAGAGTAAAGTAGATGAATACAACTCTAAGCCAGTGATGGGAGTTAGATTCAAGAAGTGAGAGATATATTACAAGCCCATGCTTTAACAAAAATAGAGAAGTGATAGTAGTCACTGAAAGCTGATGATGGCAATGCCCAGCTCTAGAGAGCTCAGAAATTAGGTTCTTTGCTAAAGTCTCAGGGAGAGCCCTTCCCAAACATAACATTGGAATCTGTCTATTGTATCTTGAATGGCCAGCTTTGGTTTCTAGATTTCTTGTGTTGTTTATGGACAGAGAAGAGACCAGGAAGGAGAAGCAGAGTTCAAGATTGCTGGCACAAGCCTAGGTAGACTGTGTGCATGTAGAGTTATCCTGGCTGCTCAAAGCAGTGTGTTCCAAGCTTTTCCACCCATGTACTTAGCTAAGTTCCTACCACCTTGCAAAAGATCTGAGTGGGCTTTATTAGTCTGTATTTCTAAGATACTTGGATATATCATGGGTATGAGCTGGCACAATGAGGAGCAAGATTTAAAGCATAGCTGAAACCACAACTTTTCACATTTCACTTCACTCAAGGAGATTCCAAATCTATCCTGGCACTTGAAACTTCTAAGTCATCTACATGATCTCTTTTTAAAAATATATGTATATATATTTCCTTTTTAATTTTAAAATTATATTTATTTACTTATTTATATATCTTATTTATTTTTCATATATTTTGATCATATTTCTTCTCTCCTGTAGAAGAATTCACTGATTAACCCCATCTTCCTGCACACCCAACTTTGTTTTTTTCTCTCTCAAAAAAGAAATAAAATCAAAGCAAACACTAATAACACAAAAATAGAACAAAACAAAATGTGCCCCCCAAAAAACATAGAGTTTTGTGTTGTCCAACTACTCCTGGGCATGGAGACTGCACTAGAATGTGCTTGATATATCCAGTGACATTCCATTGGACAAAATTGGTTTTCTTTCCTAGTAGGTATCAGCTGTAAGTACCTTCTTGGCTTAAGGTGGCGTTGTCTTCTCTTCACCTTCTCTGTGCTGGGATTTTGTTTGGTTTCAACTTGTGCAGGTCTTGTGCATACTGTCCCAGTCTCTGTGAGTTCAGATGTGTTAGCCCTGTTGTGTCTAGAAGATATTATGCTTTGGAATCATCCTCTAGCTCTTACTATCTGTCTGTCTCCTCTTCTATACAGGTCCCTGAACCTTGAAGAAAGGGCTTTGATAAAAACATTCCATTCAGTACTAAGTGCTTCAAAATCTCTCTCTTTGCACACTGTCGAATTAAGTGGTCTCTGTGGCAATTTCCATTTATTACAAGACAATTTTCTCTCATGAGAGATGAGCAATGTACTAATCTATGACTATAGAAATACGTTAATAAATGTCATTTTTATTGCTATGTTCATTTAGCAGAACAATAGTAACAGGTTTTCTCCTATAAACCATAGCTTATTTAGTAATAGTTTCTTGGCCACTTTAACAGTGTCAGATATGAATTCTATCTCATGAAGCAACCCTTAAATTCAATCAAAAAGTGGTTGGTTATTCCCACATTTGTGCTAATGTTGTACTTGAACATCAGTCAACTGATGTCAATAAGATTCTAGTTGGGTACCAGTTAATTTTTCCCATGTTTGATGATATATGTTGGTGATATCTTCAGCAATACGGTCTAACCATTGGAAAGCCTTGACAATAGATTGTGATTTTTGCAGTGTATGGGACTTCATTGGCCAATATCTCAACTGTAAGGATTCCTGGCATTCTACATAGCTGAGCCAACTCTGGCTCAGGTGGGATGCACCTTGCATGGAGGCATGCCCCTGGGCGTGGTCACGTAAACCCTGGGGCACTGGGAACAGAAATACCTCCCTGGACCCATACTTGTGCGTGTTCCTCCCTTAAAAGAGATTGCTAGCACATGATCCGATCCTTTTTTTCCTCTGTCCACTGACTTCTGTCCTGCTCCTCTGTTTCTTCACCCACCTGGGACTCCTCTCTTAAACAAACTCTAGTGTGTGCCCTTGTTAGTGTATATTTGCTCTCACTCGAGGAACTAACATCAACAAGATGTAAATCATTCTTGGGGCAGTCTGAAAAGTCCAGAATGGATGAGGCTAAGGAGGTAGTATACCTGGATCACAGCCAATGTGCTGGCTGGGGAGTCCCTGGGAGAGATGTGCTGCAGGGTGGTGGGAAGTTACAAAGGAATGGAGATAAGCTATGAAGAAAGGGTAAATGGAGTGATGGGGAAGAACTAGGGGGTTCATAGTTCCACATCAGGAAGCAGAGTCCCAGAGAGATGGAGGTGGGATGGAAGAAAAGGCTCAGACTGGCAGGCAACAGTACATATAAAAGAAATCTGAAGAGACCATAATGTGGGATGCAGAGATAAATGTCTCCTAGCGGACTTTCTGCCAAGTGTGCCAGCTGTGGGTCCTTGGTAGAGAGCTTTGCTGCAGGCGGATGGAGTCACAGGGTGATATAGATGGGCCGGAAGGAACGCTGAAAGGGGCAGTGAGAAAGAACTTGCAAATAATACATTTTCATCATACTCTTTTCCCTCCCCCAGATCATCACAGATACATATACCATTTGTTGGTTACATTCAGACTCCCTTCCAACCTACTCTTCCCAGATCTACCTCTTCCATCTGTACCCATCTTTGTTTCTCTCTTACCTCTGTCATGGCCAATTTACTCTTGGATATGTGGCCTTGTGCTGGACCATGGTAGACTTATCAGACCGTACACTCTTAGAGAAAGCTGACCCCGCCTTTCCCAGCTGATCAGTATCGCTAACAGCTAGGTAACCGAGAGTAGTTCGTGGTGCTCAACTACTCTCTCAGTGCTGGAATTTGTCTGGCTTGGGTTTGCACAGATCATATCACACAACTGCGATAAGCTCACACATGCAGGCTGCACTGCCTCTTCTATCCAGAAGACATTGTTTATTCATAGATTTCCATTGTTCTGCCTCTTAGACTCTTCCAGCTCCCTCTTTGCACAGATTTCTGAGCCTTTGGCAGAAAAGGCACTGACTTTCTCCTCCAAGGTTTCCCTGCCTTTCACCATGCCCAATGCTGTGGCTGTTTCCCTGTACTTCCTGTTTTCTCCACTAACCTCCCTGTTGTAAATTCTTGGCACAGAAGCCAGTGTGATCCTGTAATAAGACAAAGTACTCTAAATACTGTGGCTCCAGAATCACCATCCTTAGGATGGTGCCCCAAAATCCTGCCTTTCAGCCCTCACCTTGCTTGCTAGCTCCCCTCTCCATTCTCATGTTTTCTGAACACAGTCTTTCTAGCTCTTCTTACAATGAAGTGTTCCTTCTAATGTCTCAGGCCCTTTGCATCTGCTACCTCTGTCTAGAACTAACTTCTTCCCTGTAGGAAGAAACCTGAAGGTGAAGTAAACTTAGCAGAGTTTTTTGATGAAAAGAATACTTCCTTCCCTTCTCCCTTGTCATACACCTTTTTGTTCCTTACTTTAATAGGATTGTGTCATTAACAAATGAGAAAATACATGCTATTTTAAATTTGTTATATTTCTTTGCTTTTTCTTCATTTTGTCCTCTGTATTTCTAATGTTGTCTCCTTCTTTTAAAAACACTCTAATCTATGAGTTAAATTTGTTATATTTCTTTACTTTTTCTTCATTTTGTCCTCTGTATTTCTAACATTGTCTCCTTCCTTTAAAAACACCCAACTCCCCATACACTCCTTTAAAAGGCCAAAGCCTCACACAGGGAGTCAGCAAAATCTGTTACTTTCAGTTGAGGTAAGACCAAGACCCTCCCCTCTGCATCAGGGCTGAGCAAGGCATCCTACCTTAGGCAATGGGCACCAAAACCCAGCTCATGCACCAGGGATAGATCCTTATCCCACTTCCAGGGGCCCCTTAAACAGACCAAGTTATACAACTGTCTCCCATATGCAGAGGACCTAGTCCCATGCAGACTCCAAAGCTGTTGGCCTAAAGTTCATGAGTTCCCATGAACTTGGTCCAGTTGTATCTAGATTTTTCCATCATACTCTTGACTCTCATTGCTCATATAATCCTTTTTCCTCTCTGAACTCTGGGAGCTTGGCCTGGTGCTTGGTTGTGGAACTCTGCATCTGCTTTCATCAGTTATTGGATGAAGACTCTATGATGACAGAGTATTCACCAATCTGATTACCAGGGTATGACCTATCAGACATCCTCTCCACTATTGCTAATAATCTAATCTGGGGTTATCCTTTATGGATTACTAGGAACTACCCTAGCACCAAATTTCTTCCTCACTCCATGATGTCTCACTCTATCATGATATCTCTGTGCTCTCCCACTCTATCCTTGTTACAGTTCAATCATCCCATTTCCTTAGGTTCCCATCTCCTCTCCCTTCCCACCTATTGTCTTCCATCTCCAATTTACTCATGAGATCTCATCTATTTCCCCTTCCTAGGGCTATCCATGTGTGACTCTGAGGGTACTTTTTGTTAGCTAGCTTCTTTGGGGCTGTAGATTGTAGTCTGGATATCCTTTGCTTTACATCTACTATCCTCTTATAAGTGAGTAAATACTATACTTGTCTTTCCGATACTAGGTTACCTTGCTCAGATAGGTATTTCATAGTTTCATCCATTTTCTTACAAATTTCATGATATTATAGTTTTTTTTTTTTTTTTTACTGCTGAGTAATACTCCATTATATAAATGTACCACAATTTCTTTATTTTTACTAAAGGGGCATCTAGGTTGTTTCCAGCTTCTGGCTGTTACAGATAATGCTGCTATGAACATAGTTGAGCATCCCATAGGTATATGCCCAAAAGTGTGTCATTGGGTCTTGAGAGAGAATGATTCTACATTTTCTAAGAAGCCAACATACTGATTTCCAAAGTGGCTGTACAAGTCTGCACTCCTATCAGCAACGGGGGAGTACTCTTTTTACTTCACATCCTCTCCAACATAAGTTGTTATTAGTGTTTTTGATCTTAGCCATTCTGACAGGTATAGGATGATATCTCAGTGTCATTTCAATTTGCATTTCCCTGTTGGCTACAATGCTGAGTAACTCCTTAAATGTCTTAAAGCCATTTGAAATACTTCTGTTGAGAATTCTCTGTTTAGATCTGCAGCCTATTTTAAAAATTGGATTGGTTGGCATTTTCATGTCTAGTTTCTTGAGTTCTTTATGAATTTTGGAGATAATCTCTCTGTCAAATGTGAGGTTGGTGAAGATTGATGTAAAGATATAAAGCCACATAAAGATGGCAGATAAACAGATGGCCTCCCTGGGTGGGCCGAACATCTGCACAAAGCCTGAGAAAGTTTAAAATGATTAAAAAGAGTTCTAGACCACTAAAACAGAGGCAAAGTGGTTTTCTGAATTGTGTATTTGAATTGATTTGTGGTACAGAGACAGTGTGGTGTTCAAGCTGGAATTTAAAAATGGTGTGTCCGTGGCACAAAGCTTAAACTCACACGTTTCACACAAAATTGGCATAAGTGTGATTAAATTAAGGTTTCTGCTTATATGTCCCGCGCCCTGCCTTTGCCTGCGAAGAAGAGCGCAGTACACAATTTGGATCCTTCTGCAGCAAGTTTATTCTCTCCATGAAGGGGAAGAAGACCCCGACCCCTTGCCAGGAGCCGGCTTTTATACTGTCAAGCCCTAGCCTCTTACGTCTCCCCTTCTGGTTGGTTGCAGACTCTCGCCTGACATGACGTAGGGTCAGAGGGCTTGGCTCACAGAGTGGAAACTTACTGGGGGACATGCGCAGATGCGTTGTTTATCCGCCTCGGCCGCGCCTTGGTACCGGAAACCGGCACCGTCTTGCCTGCTTGACCGGGCTCCCGGCTCCCTACACTTATACTGAAAAGAAAAGAAACAGTCAAAAACAGTTTTTCTGATAGCAGCATTTCCTGAGTCTGCTCTGGTTGCTGGCAGCAGCAGAGATGTGTGGGCTCCACCACCATATTGAAAAGCCACCAAAAGGGCCAGAGTCAGCAATTAAAGTGATACCAACATTTTAAACGCTCTTTGGGTTAGAAAATGATTAAGAATTCTCAATAAAACAGATTTAGACTCACAAAACCTCTAAACGGGGTACAATGTATGTAAAATACTCATAAGCTTCAGAGAGAGAGAAAAGAAAATGGGTAAAGAAAGCCCTTTAAGAAAGAGAAATAGGAAAAAAGATAAAAGGCCATATGAAGATGGCAGATAAACAGAGAGTCTGGATTATGGTTATTGTGTTTTCTTTTAATTTTTTTAACTTTTAATGAGTTAACTGCAGAAAGACAATTGATTGCTAAAGCTGCTAAGTTAAACAAATACATATACTTTAAAGATATCTTGACTTTGAAATCTGTTTATAAGAATATGTTGCTTGGGAAAAGAGTTTCTGTTTTTGTCTCTACAGAAGATCAAAACCCGTGGATTGGTTCCAGGCAAATGTGGTTTCATTTGCCAAGGCCACCTAAAATTCTCTGATGGGAAGATCCACTTTTAAGATGCCAATTAAGATGACCCAGCTTCAAGACCCCATGAAATTGCTATCATCCTTTGTCAGCAGGAAGTAGTAAAAGAAAGAAAACTATGTCCAATTTTCTAAAATATTACTTATTAATGTTGGTTTTCATTACAAATGGTTAATGGTCATAGTCAATCTCTTTTAAAAAAAAAGTGGGGAGGATATGATATAGAAATTATTAGAAAAGATAAGTGGATTTTGATTTATTTACATAAACTTAAGGTCAATTTTGTTATGCTGTATGTATTTTTCTACTCTAGATTAAGGTCTGATGCTTATGTAACTCATTATTATTGTAATGTGTAATTGAGAAATACAAATTAATAGTCATCTATGATAACCAAACTTATAGTCATGTTAGTTAGGTTTTTATATGTATACAAAGAGATATTTCAATTAAATAAGTAGTCTTCAAACACTTTAAAGACATGCAGAATATGGCATTTAAATTATTGTTAGAACTTAGACTTCTCTGGACAGTGAGACAGGACTGCTCCTGGCAGTACCGATGTATTTCAGGAAAATGATGGGCACTGAAGAAACTTCATGTGGAATTTACTTTGTGGCAACAGTTAGCCACTGGACAAGAAACTGTTCTGGTGTTGACTGCTTGATAGTATGCTGTATAAACTGGATATGTAGGTTCCACAGGAAATTGACCTCTGAACTTTGGCAGAACAAGCAGAGATGGTCCTTCAGTTTCCTGCTTTGTAGAAAAAAAATTGCCAGGCATTCCTCAGGACACAAGGAGAAGCGACTGATGGATTGTGCATAGATTTCCTGCATCACTGAAAGGTATGCCAGAGATTTTGGGCCTTTAGGCTGAAGATGATACCCCAACATTACAAACAGACTTTGGGTGACTGTCCAGGCAGACAGGTGTCATCTCTATCATTTTCTAGACTTTGGAAGTTGCTTGCACTTCCTGTATGTATTTGGGTAATATTATATCCTTCTGTGGTTTTTGATGTGATTGAAGGTTTAATAATTAAAGGTATAGTTCTTTTTAGTTTAAAAGGTATATTAGATATCAAGCTTTAGACTCACAATGATAAGGTAGATAATGGAATATTCTCTTTAATTTTGTGAATACAAATAGACTGAATATTGTGACTGTAATTCCTGCTTGAGAGCTGTTCTGTTGTAATTTTGCTATATGGAAATTGAAACCTTCCTTTTTGATTAGACAGAAAAGAGGAAATGTGGTGGAAATGTTCTCTGTATGATGTAAATAAAGAAACTGTTTTGGCCTATGTGGAGCACTGTAGAAGTGGATGGAGGATCAGAGGACAGGCAGGTAGGGGAAGGGCAGAGTGAGCCAGTCACCATCCCACCCCCAAGAAGAACAGACATGTAAGAAATCCAGGTGAGCCATGGGCTGGGCAACATGGAGGGTAGATTAGTAGAAATGGGTTGATTTAAGAAGAAAGAGCTAGCTAGTAATATGCTTGAGACATAAACAGTATGAAGTTAATATAAGTGTCTGATTCATTTCTTTGGGGGACAAAAGCTGCCGTGGGCCAGGTCCAAACCTCCAGGCCCAAAAGGGCCCTGGAAACCTTTTACAACAGAAGATCTTTTCCCATTCTGAAGGCTGTTGTTTTGTCTTATTCACCATGTCCTTTGCCTTACAGAAGCTTCTGTTTCATGAAGTCCCATTTATTAATTGTTGTTCTCAGTGTCTATGCTACTGATATTATATGTAGGAAGTTGTCTCATGTACCAATTCAATCAAGGCTACTTCCCACTTGCTCTTCTATTAGATTCAGTGTAAATGGATTTATTTTGAGAGGTCTTTAATTCACTCAGACTTGAGTATTGTGCAGAGCATAGACATGGATCTATTTGCATTCTTTTCCATGTCACCATCTGGTAATGCCAGCACCATTTCTTGAAGATGATTTCTTTTTTCTGTTGTACAGTTTTGGCTTCTTTGATAAAAATTAGGTGTTCATAGTTTTGTGGATTACTGTCAGAATTATCAATTCAATTTCATTGGTCCATCGGTTGGTTTTTATGCCAATACCAAACTTTTTTTATTATGATAGCTCTATAGTAGAGCTTAAAGTCGGGGATAGTGATGCCTACAAAAGTTTCTTTATCGTACAGGATTGTTTTAGCTATCCTGAGGTTTTTTTTTAAACATGAGTTTGAGTATTGCTCTTTTGAGATCTTGAAGAATTGTGTTGGGATTTTGATGGGGATTACATTGAATCTGTACATTGTTTTTGATAAGATTGAAATTTTTATTATGTTAGTTCTGCTTACCCATGAGCATGAGAGATCTTTCTGATGTATTATTCTTCAAATTCTTTCTTCAAAGACTTAAAGTTCTTGTCATACAGGTCTTTTGCTTCTTTGGTTATATTTACCTCAAAGTATTTTATGTTATTTGTAGTTGTTGTAAAGGGTGATATTTCTCTGATATTTTTCTCAGCTCATTTATTGTTTTTATGTAGATGGGATACTAATTACCACATTATTGAAGGTGTTTATGGGCTATAGAAGCTCTCTAGTAGAATTTTTGGGGTCATTTATGTATACCATAATATTTTCTGCAAATAGCGAGAGTTTGACATCTTCCTTTTCAATTTGTATCCCCTTGATTTCCCTTTGTTTTCTTATTGCTCTAGCTAGAAATATAAATCCTATATTGAATAAATATACGGGGGATGGGCAGCCTGGTCATATTACTGATTTTAGTGTAATCACTTTGAATTTTTCTTTATTTAATTTGATATTGACTGTTGGCTTGCTATATATTGCCTTTATTATGTTTAGGTATGTTTCTTGTATTCCTGATCTCCAAGACCTCTATCATGAAGGAGTATTAGACTTTTTCAAAGTCTTTTTAAGCATCTAATGAGATGATAATGTGGGGTTTTTTCCAGGTTGCTTTTTTGGTAGATTACATTGGCAAATTTTCATATATTTGACCATTCTTGCATCTCTGGGATAAAGCCTACTTGATCATAGTGGGTGGTTGTTTTGATGTAGTCTTAGATTCAGTTTGCCAGTATGTTATTGAGGAATTTTACATCAATATTTATGAGGGAGATTGTTCTGTAATTCTTTTTCTTTGTTGCATCTTGGTGTGGTTTGAGTATCAGGGTAACTGTAGCCTCATAAGAAGAGTTTGATAATGTTCCTTCTGCTTCTATTGTGTGGAACAATTTGAGGAGTATTGGTATTAGCTCTTTGAAATTCTGGTAGAATTCTGAGCTGAAAGTATCTGTCTCTGCTTTTTATTGTTGTTGCTGGGAAGCATTTAGTGACTGCTTCTATTTCCTTAGTAGTTATAAGTCTATTTAAATTATTTATCTGGTCTTGATTTAATTTTGGTATATGGTACCTGTCCAAAAATGTGTCCATTTCACTTGGATTTCTCAATTTTGTAGAGTACAGGTTTTTGAAGTATGGTCTGATGATTCTCCATATTTCCTTGGTGTCTGTTGTTATGTCTCCCTTTTCATTTCTGATTATGTTCATTTGGATGTTACCTCTCTATCTTTTGGTTAGTTTAGATAAGGGTTTGTCTACTTTGTTGAATTTCTCAAAGAGCTATCTGTTTGGTTCATTGATTCTTTATATTATTCTCATTGTTTATATTTTATTGATGTCAGTCCTCAATTAGATCATTTTCTGGCATCTATTCCTTCTGTATGAGTTTGCTTCTTTTGTTCTTGAGCTTTCAGGTGTGCTATTAAGTTGCTAGTGTGAGATTTCTCCACTTTCTTTATATAAGCATTTAGTGCTATAAACTTTTCTTTTAGCACTGCTTTTACATTTTTTTCTCCACATGCTTTTTCTATCTTCTTCTGCTTGGACAATAGATTAATAATAATAATACATCAATTGGACAGTTATGAAAACCTACTCTACAAAGTTATGTGGGTATACATGGTTCTGTGGTATAACTGTTAGTACAATGGACTCTGAGAGGTTGTATGAGTCTATACTCTCTTAAAGATGGCACTTAAAGAAAGTGCTTTATGGTTAGTTACTGTCATATCTGAATTTCCCAAAACTTTAGTCTTGGCCCTCAGGGATATTGGTAAGTGAAATAAATGTTAATTGAATATAACAGTCTGATATTAGAGTTGATATAAGTCTGACAGCTATACAATTACTATCTGGAGGGTAGTATACAGTGTAGATGTAATGAACAAAAGGATAATTCATGGATAAGAACAAGTGATTTCATTGCAACCATGAGCAAAGTACACAATTTGAAATTTGTGAATTGTTTATTTCTGGAAACTGACATGTAAATTCTTTGGTTGATACTGGATCCTTGATAATTGAGACTATGAACAGTAACACTATGATTTATGAAAGAAGATTGCTGCTAAAATTGTAATAGCAGAAAAGTTTCAATTTTTTGTTTTAGAGCTTTTAATGTCTCCTATTTTGTCCTTCTGGTTGTCTAATAAAATGTACTGAAACTAAAGCAGAATTGAACCAACATCACTCTTATGAGTGTACTAACTTATAATAAATGATAAATTCTTATTAATTATATATGCTCACTTTTGATATAACAAATTTTCTAATTTAAATATCAAGGGTACTATTTTCAGCAAAGAAAATATAAGCTAAAGTTGGAAAGTAAAATTCTTACTTTCTTCCTGGCCACTTAATACCCAGAGGTTATTGTTCAGAGTCAACGTCTCAATATCTCTCCTTTCTCTTTTTTATTCTTGCTCTGATAGACTGCTATGAAGGCATATGTTAACAAATTTATAGCTTCATTTTGCAGAAAATGGAAGAGAGTTAAAACAACATGTGAAAAAAGTGTGCAGTTACCCATATATTGTGAGAAGAGGCTAAAAGGGGCAACTGAGAAAGAACTTGATAGCCATAGGATGAATCAGTCAGATCCTAATCAGGAAGGGAAGTGGGATGCCAATGATGGATATGAGGCTAAGATAAGACATAGGGACATAGAATGAAGTTACAACTGTAGGAAATCATAAGACACCTAAAAATTATGGGTCTGAAATAAGATTTGTGTAGGAGCGTACTTTATGAAAATAAGAATTTGGTAAGTCTGTTCCTTTCTTACTTCATTGGATGCAGTTTCAAAGGACAAGACATGACAACTCACAGAACTGAGGATTATTACCAGGACACATTCTCTCCTTAGAAATCCAAATTCTTATATTTTTGGTTGTGAGCCTAGCCTTTAACGGCATAGGACTGCCTGCTGCCTGCCCAGGGAGGGTATGGGGAGTTGTGGAGAAGAAAGAATAACCTGATGTGGTGGGAGGGGGAAGGGACCTTGAATAAGGATATATAAGGATAGAAAGTGTGACTTCTTTGTTCACAATAATAATAATAATAAAGAAAAAAATAAAATATTGTACTTAGTCACTAAAAAAAAAAAAAAAAAAAAAAAAAAA
>PVIH01007261.1:0-39737 GCA_004025045.1 Sigmodon hispidus | reverse complement strand
TCACTGAAGAAAGAAATTGAAGAGGATATCAGAAAATGGAAGGATCTTCCATGTTCCTGGATAGGTAAGATCAACACAGTAAAAATAGTAATTGTACCAAAAGCAATCTACAGAATGGAAAAAGATTTTCAACAACCCTACAAGTGACAAGGATCTGATCTCTAAAATATACAGAGAACTCAAGAAACTAGAGCCCAAAACCTTGAATAACTCAATCAAAAAATGGGGTTAAGAACTAAAAAGGGAATTCTCAGCAGAAGAATTCCAAAGGCTCAAAGGCACCTGAAAAAGTGCTCAACTTCTTTAGCCATCAGAGAAATGCAAATTAAAACAACTTTGAGATACCATTTTACACCTGTCACATTGGCTATGATAAAAGACACAGATGACAGTCCAGGCTGGAGAAGTTGCGGATCAAGGGGAACACTCTTCCACTGTTGGTGAGAGTGTAAGCTTGTTCAGCCACTCTGGAATGCAGTATGGTGTTTTCTCAGAAAACTGGAAATCCATCTCCCCAAAGATACAGCAATACCACTACTGGGTGTATACCAAAAAGATGCACAGTCACACTCCAAAGGCATTAGCTCAACTATGTTCATAGCAGCATTATTTGTAATAGCAAGAACCTGGAAGCAACCTAGATGCCCCTCAACTGAAGAAGGGATTGACAAACTGTGGTACATCTACATAATCGAGTACTACTCAGAAGTAAGAAAAAATGATATCCTAAAATTTGCAGGCAAATGGATAGATTTGGAGAATATACTCCTGAGCTAGGTATCTCAAATCCAGAAAAATAAGCAGGGGATGTACTCACTCATTAGTGGACTTTAAACAAAAAGCTAAGCATGTCCAAGTTGCAATCCACAACTTCTGAACAGCTTGTGAACTGAAACACCTTGGACCGGCACCTTGGAACCAATTCGTTCCAGAGGAACGCCTGACCCAGTCTTGATGGTGGGGTGAGGAAAGCAGATCTGCTGAACTAAACCACCTTGACACCTTGGGACCCTCTGCCCTTGCTGGGGAGGAGATAAAGTGATGGGGGGAAGTGTGATTGACTGGGAGGGACAGGAGGGAGAAGGAAGTCTGAACAAGGGGATACATGGATAAAAAATATTACATTATTCATAATAAAAAATAAATAAAAATAGAAAGAACATAAATTGCATGCAAAGCAAAAAAAAAAAAAAAAAAAAGAAATGATGAGAACATGGCCAGAGAAATTGGCTCTAGACTGGAGAAACCAGCCATACTATAGCCTCACTGTTGGAATTTTTTGCTCCTTCGTATCTGTGCCTCACCATATGTCTACAACAAATTACTTTTTAATATAATACAAGTCCATGCTGTTACATTTGTCTTAAACACTTGACTGCCATTGTACAGCTCTTATCTCTATAATCAAGTGCATTTACATATTTAATCTTTCTTTTCTACAAGGCCTGAACTGCTGATATACATATTACTCATTATGGCATGGCTATGAGTATAAATTTTCTTAAATTATCATGGACTTTGAGTAGTTGCAAATGTAAATATATACCTATGAAATATTTAAAAAAAACATTGTTTTCCATTAACACATTCTAAGATTTTATTATTTATTTTGTTTTAGTTGTTTGTAGTCCTAGGAATTTAATCCAGAGTTTCTTGTGGGCTATGTAAGCATTCTATCAATGAACTATGATCTCGACTTCTAGTTTGGCTTTACATGTTATTTCAAACCACCTCTCCTATTTACATAAAGTAGAGGTAATTTATGTCCTTGTTCGTAAGAGGTCCTGCTCATCTCTCCAGCCAAGACTGTGCTCCCTTACACTTCTTAAACTCCCTTCATCCATGTTGAAATCCTTCCTAATGTTTTCAGGGTTTTGAAGCACATTCAATAACAGAGTCCAATCAAATGATTAAAGAGTAAAAACGGGATGCACTGGATGTTGAGACGTTGCCTCTATGATGGTTAATTTTAGTTTTCAGCTTAACACAATGTCTGATCACCTAGGGGAAGAGTCTCAATGAGAGACTGATCAAAGTGGCTTATGAACATGTCTGTGGGAGGTTGTCTTGATTATGTTAATTGCCTGGGAAGCCCTAAACCATTGTAGGTGACATTGTTCTCTGGGTTTGCATCCTGAACTGTATAAGAAAAAAGATAATGAGCCAAGGACTCATTATCCTGCATGCATTCATTTCTTTTACTGTGGATGTGATATAAGAAGTTGTTTTAATTAAGTTTCTGTCACCTTGATTTTTCTTTGTTTTGCTGTAATGGACAGTAACCTGGAATTATAAACTAATATAACTTTTTTCTTCTATAAGTAGATTTGTCAGAGCATTTTGTCACAGCAATAGGAAATGAAATCAAGACAGCTTCAGAGACTGACTTGTCTCAGATGTAAAGTCAAGGCTAATTTGTCTTTCAGATACATTTGTGGGCACATGATCTCTAGTTTCATACAAAGCTTTCTAGAAAAGGTCAGTTGAAGAGAATGAAGCAATAAGACCAATATCTCCTTATTAAAAAGCAACTGCTTATGTCCAAGTTCTTCTTCTGAACAAACAAACCAAAATTTTTTGCTTCCAGGAGTTTTTTTTTTTTTTTCCATTCTACCTTGTATGGTAGCACTGATATTAATTTTCTGTGACTGACAAATGAAAGGATGGGGGTCAATCTGTCTACCACATAGCAACAGGAAGGAAACAAACTAGCAAGACTAGCTGGAAAAGGAGAGTGCCACTAGAAACATTTATTACACTAAAACTAGACAAAGAACACCACTGACATTGGAAACATCATCTATTGACGGAACAAACATTGGTTGTATTACAGTGTTGTCTGATTATCTCTAAAGGATAACAGAATTTCAATTGTGTTCTGAAGAGTTTAGAAGCTTAAGTAATAGGAACTGAAAATTTCTCTTACTGGTAATTTCTTTTACTGCCTTAGAAATTGTTTTCCCCATATTAACTCACTGGATAAAGAAAGAACAATATCCATGCCAAAAGTCTTAAAGAATTAAAAACAACTAAAATTAAAGAAGCTTTGTTGTGCACATTGTTTATTGCTAAATTGCAAAGAATTTACCAAGGAAGCTTTGAATTTATATCTCTACCAAGCACAGAACTTCTTACCAAGGATATAATGAATTCAATAGACCCTTATGAGCATATCTTAAAGGACTGAATCCTGCAGAAAGTTTTTTTCTCTGAAGCATGCATTAGTTTATTTTCAATATAAACTGTCATGACTACTTAGGACTGTCATAAATATTTTTCAACATCTATTTAGTTTAAGGGGTGGTGATGCTTCCAAAAGTTTTTTTTTTAATTGAATAGGATTATTTTGGCAATCCTAGTTTTTTTTTTCCCATATAAAGTTGAGTATTGTTTTTTCAAGGTCTGTGAAGAATGATATTGGAATTCTGATGGGGATTGCATTGAATTAGCTGATTACTTTTGCTAAGATTGCCATTTTTAATATGTTGATCCTTCCTATCTCAGAGCATGGGAGATCTTTTCATTTTTTAATGCCTTTAATTTCTTTCTTCTATGACTTATAGTTTTTGCCACACGGGTTTTTTACTTCTTGATTATTAGGGTCTCCAAGTATGATCTGATAATTCTCTGGATTTCCTGGGTGTCTGTTGTTATGTCCCCCTTTTCATTTCTGATTTTGTTGATTTGGACACTCTCACTCTGCTTATTGATTTTTTGGATAAGGGTTTATCTATCTTGATGATTTTCTCAAAACCAACTCTTTGATTCATTGATTCTTTGTATTGTTCTTTTTGTTTCAATTGTATTGATTTCAGCTCAAAGTTTTGTTATTTTCTGCTGTCTACTCCTTCTAGGTGAGTTTGCTTATAATTTTTCTAAGGCTTTCAGTTGAACTGCTAGTTCTCTAGTGTGAGATTTCTCTAGGTTTTTCATATAGGCATCTAGCGCTATGAATTTTCCTCTTAAGACTGCTTTCATTGTGTCCCACAAGTTTGGGTATTTTGTGGATTCATTTTCATTGAATTCTAGGAAGACTTTGATTTTTTTCTTAATTTCTTCCTTTATCCAGTGTTGATTCAGCTGAGTGATGTTTAGTTTCCATTAGTTGGTAGGCTTTCTTTGATTTTTGATGTTGTTGAACTCTAACTTTAGGCCCTTGTGGTCTTACACGTTACAAGGGATTATTTTCATTTTATTTTATATGTTGATATTTGCTTTATGACCAATTATATGGTCAATTTTAGAGAAAATTCCATAAGAAGCAGAGATATATGTATATTCCTTTGCATTTGGGTGGAAGATATCTATTAAGTCCATTTGCATCATAACCTCTGTTAGACTCCTTATTTCTCTGTTGAGTTTCTTTTTGGTTGACCTATCCAGGGGTGAAAGTGGGGTATTGAGGTCTCCCACTATTAGGGTGTGAGAACTGATGTGGGATTTGAGCTTTAGCAATGTTTCTTTTACATAGGTAGGTGCCCTTATATTAGGGGCATAAATATTTAGGATCGAAATCTCCTCTTGTCCAATTTTTCCTGTGATGAAAAGTAATGACCAACTTGGTCTCTTTTAATTGCTTTTAGCTTAAAGTCTACTTTGTTAGATATAAGGATGGCAACCCCAGCTTGTTTCTTAGGACCATTTGACAGGAAAATCTTTTTCCAACCCTTTTCTCTGAGTCTGTGTCTGTCTTTGTGGTTGAGGTGTGTTTCTTTAGGCAACAGAAGGATGGCTTCTGTTGTTGTATCTATCTTGTTACTTTGTGTCTTTTTATAGGTAAGTTAGTCCATTGATATTAAGGGATATTAGTGATCACTGATTGATATTTCCTGCTATTTTTGGTGGTAACTTGTTTGTATTTCCTTTCTCTGGAGCATTCTTCTCAGGGATTATTGAGTGTTTGTGGCTTCGTTGGTGTATCTGGGGTCCTTAGGTTGAAGCTTTCCCTCTAATGCTTTCTGTAGCGCTGGATTGGTAGATATTGTTTCAGTCTGACTTTGTCATGAAATATCTTGTTTATTCCATCTATGATGAGTGATAATTTTCCAGGGTATAATATTCTAGTTTGACAGCCATGCTCTTTTAGCATCTGTATGACTTCTGACCAAGACCTTCTAGCTTTCATCGTTTCCATTGAATAGTCAGGTGTTATTTTTTTCTGTTAGCCTTAGGTAAGTTGACCCTTTTCTTTTGCAGATTTAAAATTTTTTTTTTGTGTTCTGTTTGTTTTGTGGCTTGATTATTATGTGGCATGCTACCTTTTTCTGAGGGTCATATCTATTTGGTGTTCTGTAAGCTTCTTGTATCTTTATAAGCATTTCCTTCTTCAAGTTAGGAAAGTTTTCTTCTATGATTTTATTGAATACATTATCTGTGCTTTTGAGCTGGTATTCTTCTTCTTCTTCTATTTCTATTATTTTCAAGTTAGGTCTTTTCATGGTGTTCCAGATTTTCTGAATATTTTATGCTATGGCTTTTTTGGTTTTAGTATTTTCTTTGACTGATTTATCTATTTCCGATACTGAGTCTTCCACTCCCAAGATGGTCTCTTCCATCTCTTGGATTCTTTTGGTTATGCTTGTATCTGTGGTTCCAGCTTTTTTCTTCAGGTTTTATATTTCCATCTTTCCCTCATTTTGTGCCTTTTTCATTGCTTTTATTTCAGTTTTTAGTTCCTGGCATGTTTCTTTCATTTTTTGTTTACCTTTTCTTGGTTTTCTTTCAAAGATTTGTTTATCTCTTCCAATTTTTTGTTTGTATTTCCTCTATTTCTTTAAGGGAATTTTTCATATCTTTTTGAGGGCTTCAATGATCTTCATAAAGTTATTTTTGGTGTTGCTTCCTTCTGCTTCCTCTTCATTGCCCTGTTCATGTCTTGTAATTGTAGAACCACCACTTTTTTTTGGAGTTACATTGTTGTTCTTTATATTATTATACGTATTTTTGCACTAGCGTCTGTCCATGGCTTCAGTCGTTCACAATTAGGTCAGTAGTTTCTGGTCAGTTGTGGCAAGAGGGCTTTTATGTCTCCTGTCACCTCTGAGCAATGGGTCTGCTCAATCTCTGCCTCTGCTATGTGCAGGGGTCTGAGTTTCAAGTCCTCAGTCCTTCTCTGCTGATGCAGTTGGAGGCAGGGTGGCTGTGCAAGTTCCCTTGGTTTAGTAGAAGCTGGAGGAGCCCCTCACAGCCAAAGTCTATTCCTATCTGCTAAGGATTATGTGTAGACATGCACCACAGAAAGAACCCAGTTCTGGAACACAACTTTTTTTCTGGGTAGGGATTGAGATTCAGGTGCTGGGGCCTGCTGTTCTCACCTCACCTCTTGGTGGAGTCTGAGTCTGGATTACAAAGTCCTCAGTCCTCCCCTGCTGATGCAGTTGGAGGTGAGGTGGCTGTGCAAGTTCCCTTGTTTTAGTATTAATAGCATCTGGAGGAGCCCCTCACAGCCAAACTCTATTCCTGTCTGCTAAGGAGTGTGTGTAGACACGCACCACCAGAACTCGGTCCTGGAACTCTGGTTTTTTATTATTAATAATACCAATTATTATTCATGCAATACATGTGTGTATAAATAATAATAAAAAAAACCTTCTGATGAATTAGAGGGGAAAAGGAGAAGTTAAAGGAAGAAGAGGGAAAAGAGATATAATTATAGTACTCATATGTGAAATTTACAAAGAGTTCATTACAAATTTAATATTAATAATTTTGTAATGAAATAAAATGACAGTAGATGGTAAGGAGTAGAAAAATAGAAACACTTATTCTCTACTGGTCAGAGTGTTGACTTGTAGTACTACTATGAACATTAATGTGGATGTATCTTATGAAATGAAAAATAAAATTCTCATATAATACCTAGACTCATACCAAAGAGCTCCTATATTCTATTGCAGAGATATTTGCAAATATATGGCCCCTGCTCCTCTATTCTCAACAAAATCAACCTAGATATCCATCAGCTGATGAATGGGTAAAGAGAATCAGGTACTTATACACAATATTTTATTTAGCTGTAAAAAATATAACATGAGTTTTTTAGGAAAATCAATGGATTTCAAAAGTATTAAGTAAAGCATGATATCCCAGATTCAGGAACACAACTCATGTTATCTCTCATAAATACAGTCTATGTTGTAAGGTGTATATAAATGTACATACATGAATGTTGCTGAGTATGTCGCTTGTGAGCCTAGTAGGTGACTGCCAATGGAGTAAGTAGGTGTTGAGGTGAATGAAAAATAGAAAAGGAAGGCTTCTGGGGAAAGAATGTAGAAAGGGACCAGAAAGACAAAGAATAAAAGAAATTTGAAGAGGATTAATGAAAACTATGAATAAAAATGTGTTGGGAAATTCAATATATTGTATGCTAATTATTTATATACATATCAGAGGAACTATGTTATGAATATTTTGATAAATACAATATGTACTAGAATCAGCTCTAATCCTCCTGATATGCCCCACAACACTGGAAATTATTTTTCTCATTTAAATGTAAATGTGACATTGAGTTGTGCGCAGAATATAGAAAAAACTCATTTTGACATCAAGAAAAAAAAAAGCCATGTACTTTACATTTTAAAATGGGCTAAATTTCAAGTAGATATTTCTCAAAAGAAGACATAGAAATGGTCAACAGTTTTGTTTTCCAAAGGTTAATGTCATTAATCATCAGACATATCCAAAGCAAAATTATTAAGTATCACTTCACTCCAGTAAGAGAGAATCTAGAAAAGGACGTCCCTTATTCACTATTGGTAGAAAAGCACACTAGCCAGTTCTTGCATGAAACAGCAGAGGGCACTCTAAAAACTTAACATGGAACTGCCATATGTTTCTGCCTGCCCAACCAGCATTGCTGCAACAACGACAGCAATGCTTATTTTGTGTCAGACTATTTTGAGAGAATATATTGTAAGTGGCCATTCCAATAAGCCTTTTGAAATTTGAACCCGAGAATTTAATCATTTGCTCAAAAACAAATATTTCACCTTACTATCATTTCTGCTCAGACTTACTAATGAGATACTATAACTAAAGAAAATCCATGTCTAATTATTTTGAGACACAAATGAAACACCATAAAATTCATTGATTTAAAGCTGTAAAATGTTAAGTTTCTATAATTTTACAATCATAGCTATGCAGTTGTTGCCATATCCTAACTTTGCTGTATTTTCCTCATCCCCCCCCCCCCACAAATCTAATGTATATATGTTTGTCTACTCTCAAGTATAGTGACCTGGGCCAGCAGGTTGTTCTTCAGTGACATAGGACTGAGAAATAAGACATAAGATCAGAAGATATGATTGATAGAATGTAGAAAACATCAAAAAAGTTTGGAATAGGAGGTCTTTGGACAATGTGTCTTAGGCCAAGCAAACTTATTAAGAAGCACAGTATCTTGTATACTATTTCCAGAGGAGAGACGTTACAGTGTCAACAGAAATTATACAAGACTAAGTCAGCAGGAAGCTAAGCAGTGTTTCACAAGAGGAATAGGGGATATCTCAAGAACTGTACAGACTGAGTTCCCAGTGGCCTTGGGACTGCTAATCATAGCCCTGAAAAATGGAAGAGTTAGTTGGGTTCTCATGGTCTGATGCTATAGCTCCCCAAGGCCCTGTCTCAAGTCATATCCAGCTCAGCCAGGCTCATCCCTACCTTTAGAGGAGGAGTTATGTTCCTTCTCTATACATCAGGGTTTCAAGGGAAGCCCTCAACAGTCCAGACAGTTGTTAATTCACTTTTCTGTTTCTGACACCTATTCCACATATTTGTTCAGACTTTGCTTCATCTGCTAAATGCCTCTAACAAGTTAAGGGCTTGTGTTCTGTCTTGAAGCTGATGGTGTCCTCACTTTGTTCTGAGTATGGGTGCTAGTAAGTAGAAAATGCATTCTCCAGAGTGGACTGATGGCTTGCTTAGCAATGTCCCCTGTCAGCCTGGCATCCACAGCCTGGATGCTGTGGCAGTGTTGTGTGTTCTTGGTGCTCATTTGGGGGCATTAGTCCCACATGTGTGCTTCCAATTAGTTCTTGTCTGGTTCTTTCACTATATAAATATTGCCAAAGGATTCTTTTCTAAGTTTGACTTCAGCTGCACTTGGAGATAGGCATGAGCGATTGTAGAGTCAAATATTTTTTCAGGACTGCATTTGAGAATGAGCCTATGCCCCATCCTGAGTTTTTGGGCATCCACAGACTTGGAGAAATTTTGTCCTTCACTGTTAATAACACTGTTACTGTCAGTGTGTTTCACATTGGTAGTACAAAGTTTTCATTTTTAGTGAAGTACCCGTGAACTTTCTTATCACCCTATACTCACAAATCCATCTTATTCATCTATAATTTACCTGCCTTTCTACTACACTTAAATATCTGGTATGCATTCATATTTTGTGAAGGTCAATATAGTTTCAGATAACTTTAGTGCTAACATATGTAGTATATGCTCATCTTTGCTATATTAATCCTCCTTGGGATTTTTTATGGGAATCATGTTTTTGTTACTGTTTGCTTAACTTTCTATAATCTCAAATACATCCTATTTTTTCTTTATTTTCTAAATGTCTTTTAGTGTAATTCTGTATGCACTTTCTGGTCTTTAGTGCAACAATGTGTATTCTCTTTCTGGATTTAGAAGAATGTCTCATCAATCTTTCTGAGCTCTTCAAACTTGAGCTCCTTACTAACGGTAGGCACAACCACCAAGAAGACTCATCCTGACCATAGACCTTGAGCATTTCCTGTCCCTTGGAGCATTTCTTCATTTGGAGAACTTGTGTGTTTCTATAGATTTTTTTTAAAAGAAAGGATTATTGGAAAGTTAATTTTTAAAAAATATTAGTTTCCAGAAATTGTCAAGGTGGTTTCATTTGCACTTTACCCTTTGTTGAGTTGAGGTTTTAGAGAGTGATATCAATATCGGATGATTGATACAGGCAGACTACAGCCACCCATTTCCTTTATTGTAAAGAACCTATATTTTGTTTCACTTCATGAAGATGAATTTGGAATGTTCTTTTGATGTTCTTTTGATCCTTGGCATCCTTAAATTTTATTGGTTTTGCTTTATTAAGTCTATTTTCCAGGTGATAATAGAGTGTTGCATTTTGTGAACTTACATTACCTCTGAGAAGAATTTCAGTACAGCAGAGACTGTGTCATCCTGTCATCTTCCTGACATCCAGTGGGGGAATTCCCATCATTTAACTCTTCATCCAGAGGTGGACTCTGAACATTTATCTCTGGCTGACATCAAACTTGTCATTTCTCAGTCTTCTGACTGTTGTGATTATAGACATACACCATTACCTGACCTTTTAAACTCTGGTCCTCTGGGTATTGCATATACTTTAACTAATAATCTTGACATGCTAACCATATATCACTCTAGCAATTGAACTTTTAATATTTGCAACACTTTAAAAAAATTCTAAGATCATGCTTTTGTCTTCTAAATGATCTTCTTTAATACAAAAGCCTTTATTCTTCTTTTAAAATGGAAACTCTTAGGTATGGTGATACCTGCTTATTATTATTCCAGCATGTGTCAGGATGGAGGCCATGGAAGCCTGTAGCTATGAAGAATGTAGAGCCATAAATTCCATCAGAGATAGAGAAGGAGGTTTTGAAATATTCGGAGGCTTGAAGAATTGTGAAGTAGGCCCCTAGAAGGATAGTGATAAGAAGGGCTTGATTTATGTTATTTTGTTTACCCTCCATGAGGCTATGGTGGGCTCATGTAATAGAGACTCCTGATGCTAGGAGGACTGATGTATTAAGGAAGGGAACATCTAGAGGGTTAAGGGGAGTAATTCCTGTAGGTGATCAGCATCCCCCTAGGTCGTACGTACAAACAAGTTTTGAGTGGTAGAAAGCTCAGAAAAAGCCTGCAAAGAAGAAAACTTTGGAGATAATAAATAAAATTATTCCATAGCGGAGGCCTTTTTGGACAATAGGGGTGTAGTGGCCTTGGTAGGTCCCTTCTCGGATCACGTCTTGTCATCATTGATATATAGTAAGGGAATTAGTTAAGAGGCCCAGTGATAAGAGGGCGGAAGAGTTGAAGTGAAATCATATTACTAATCCTGAAGTTAACAGGAGGGCTGAGAGTGCTCCTGTGAGGGGTCATGGGCTTGGGTTGACTATGTGATAGCATGTGTTTGGTGAGTCATTATGTATTATCATAAAGATAGAGGCTAACTAGGAGGGTGAAGACATAGGCTTGAATAAGAGCTACAGCAAATTCAAGAATGGTAAGTAGAGATAAGATGAAGAATGTAATTGTGGCGGTGGGGGTGCTGATAGAGGTGAGAACAAGTGTGCCCCCCCCAATAAGATGAATTAAAAGGTGTCCTGCAGTAATGTTAGCTGTGAGACGAATTGCCAGGGCCATGGGCTGAATAAATAGGCTGATAGTTTCAATGATATTAAGTATGGGAATTAGTCTCCTCCTTCAGGATGCTGAAGGAGAAGTGTGTGAGTTTGAGGCCAACCTTGGCTATGTAATGAGTTCCCTGGCTGTATAGGGAAACTCAAAACAAATTAATCAATTTAAAATATCCATCTGCTGAAGGCTTAGCTGTGGTGGAATGTTCTCTGTATGCTGAAAATAAAGGAACTGTTTTGGCCTAAGTGCAGCACCATAGAAGTGGGTGGAGAATCAAAGGAGAGACAGATAGAAGGAGGGTAGAGTTAAGCAGTCTCCATCCGACCCCCAAAGAAGAAACATGTAATGAATCCAGGTGAGCTGCAGGCCAGGACATGTGGCAGATAGATTAAAAGAAATGGGTTGATTTAAGATGAAAGAGCTAGCTAGTGATGTGCTTGAGACATAGGCCAAACAGTATGAAGTTAATATAAGTATCTGATTCATTTCTTTGGGGGACAAAAGCCGCTGCAGGCCAGGTCTGAACCTCTGGGCCCAAAAGGGCCCAGAAAACCTTCTACAGCACTTTGCTGCTTGTTTACTGCTATAATTTCTACACAGTGCATAAGCTCTGCTTTCTTTAGCTATTTGCTTTTATCTGCTTTCATGTTTTTCCTGTACACGGTTTCCTCTGCTGTGTGGATATTCTTGGCTATGGGCATGGATCTAAGGCTGGGTGTTGATAAGCAGATGGGGTGTTCTCTGGACACAGTCAAAGCATGCTCAACATAGACTCCAGAGACAACACAGCAATGCCACCACAGGCATCCCTGTGTAGGTAGTGTCCTTGCCTTGGTCTTTATCCCTAATTATCTGCTTCTCTAGAGCTAGCATTCATGTTTAATTTGTCCTTAAGAGTAAGGAAGTCTGTGGTTTACTTAATACCTTTATGTTAGCTTATTTATATTTTTAGCGGAGTAAACCAATCACCATCCCTTTCTGCTTAACAACCTCTTACTGCTAACTTCTTTATTCCTTTGGATTCTTGAGTTCATGCCTTCAAAGTCTTTATTTCTTTCCAGGAGAGTTTTCAAAGAGTTTTAATAAAGGTTTTTTTTTTCTTTTTTAAATAAACTTCCCTCTGCAGCTGTTTTTCCCAGTCCCTATCATATTGTACATCCTAGAAACTCTAACTCACAAGCAGACACAAAACCAATCACAAACCAACTCAATGGGATCCAAACAGAGGCTCCTGTTAAACATACCAAATACACAGAGGGGTCAGCATGAACGGAGCCAGGAAAACTTGGAATGTCTTCACTCTTCAGTGTTTGACTAGATTTTAAATATAAGCTTAAGTTTATATTTAAACTTAAATAAAAACTTCATTTTTAGAGATGTTAAGAGTCTGGATGCAATGAGTTTAAGTTGAACAAGCACATTCTGAGTTCTTCCTCTTTAACATCCACAAATAATTCTACTCTTACAAAAAGTAAGAAAGGTGGGGCCAGAAAGATTTATGTTAAAACGTTAGCTACCTATTGAGGAAATTACAGAGTTTGAGTTGAAAGATGGATTCACTTTTTTTAAAGCCTTGATTTGATTACACAAATACAAATAAATAAAGAAATAAAGGTCTTTATCAGAGACAAAAAAAAAGCCATTGTTGTTTTCTAAGAGGTAGTCAGTTTTTGTCTCTACAAAAACACTATCTAGTTTATGTAATACATAAGGTCTATTTTCACTTTTCACCTCACTGACAAATATTTCATCTTGGTGCTTTTGAATGTTTTCTTATACATACTCTCACTATATGTACAGGATATATGAGGAAAAAATATCTTTAAATCTCCTTCCTAGATTTTTCTCCAAGGAGTAAGAGAAGGAAGACAAATCAGTTCCTGAACACACATGGAGGGACCTATGGAATTTTCACACTCTTGTTCCACGTTTCTATGGCCTCTGAATTCTTTTTTTCCAACATGTTAACAAGAACTGAAATATGAAAATATGGGTAAGCTGCTGCCTCTCCTTATCAATGTCTCTTACTCTGGTTGTTTTTCCTTCCTGCCTTAATGATCATGCACAATAAAATTCCTTCTAATTTTTTTCCTCTTGGGCAAGCATTGCTGTGAATCTCAGTGGGGTAAGCACTGCAGCAATACCATTGACCATTTCCTTTTCTCCCTAATATCTCATTTGAGCCCTTGTAGGGTACTAGCTGACTACCAACACTGTGGAAGAAACTATTGGCTAATGCTAGTGAACCATAAATAGCACAGCTAAATATTTGCTGAGTGCTTATTTTGTGCCTGATTCATCCTAAACACATTATATATTTTCTCTCATTTCTTATACTATAAAACCTCTATGATCTCTCATCTATTACTGTGATCAATCACCAATGTTTACAGTCAAAAGATATTTTGTTATGGAAATATTTAAATAACATGTTCACCAAATCAGGGAGCAGAGTAGGATTGAAACTGTTTTCAGATGTATGTTGTCTGTAGCCCGTGGATCACAGGAACTGCAGCACAAAAGTAGCCAGGGTTGTTTGTAGATAACAATATCATATAGTGTCTAAATGATCAAGTTACTATTCCCATTGGTGTTCTTCTGCACTGCTTCTGGGCCTCCCTGTCCAACAGCAGTTTGCAGTGTGCCTTATTCAGAAGACATGGAGTGTTAGAAGGGAGAACTTCAGAAGTCAGGCTTTTTTTGTATTAAAATGTATTTCCAATTGTGCTTGAGCAAGAAGGTGACAATCTCCATTCTCCTGAGAACTCTTCTCTTTATAAACACAGGAAATTCTTCCAACTGTTGTGAGAACTCTGCTGTGTCACAGAAGCAAGACCCAAATTCATAAACTTCTTCACTTTTTCAAAACATTTGGACTTAATCTGCATGAACTGAATCTAAATTCTACTGAAATAATGAAGCACCAAATAGTAATAACTGTTGTCAATTGCTTCCTATTTCACTAGAATGGAATGACAAATTGACTTTAGCAGTCAGGTACCTAGATACTGGGGTCACTGCAACAGAGTGCTGTACGATGTCTTTCTGTATGCTGTGAATATGTTTTATTATCATTGGTTAATAAAGATGATGCTTTGAGAAAGGCAGGATAGAGCCAGTTAGGAAATCCAAGCATAGAGACATGGAGAAGAAGGATGGAGTTGGGAACAGACACTAGCTACCTACCCAAGGAGCAACACGCCAGCAGACATTTTACTGCCAGGTGGAAATACATAGATTAATAGAAATGGGTTAACTTAAGTTGTGGTAATAATCTTGAGCAATAGGACAAATGGTTTGTAATTATTATTAAGCCTGTGAAAGACTATTTTAAAAGTAGCTGAGAGACCGGGAAGGACAGAAAAGCCATTATCTGCAATGGAGGGCAGACATAAGATGGGGAACTGAGAATAATAATGGTGCATGTTTCTTATAGAAAAGTCACAGCACCTATGCTTATTCTCAGACTGTGTAGAGGCAGGTACCAAATTGTGGAGCTTTCTACCATCATTCAATAGGGCTTCTTACTGCCCTTAAACCACCAAAGAAAACCTGGCCCCAGTAGACAGCCTTGTAGAGTGAAGATCAACAGGACAGTTTAACAAAATATAAACAAAATTTGATCAAATTATACTTCTGGTCTTACATTTAATCAGACTACAAAATAATAACAAAAGCATCTTGTGTGATTTACTTACCTGTGATCAACTAAAATAATTAAATGGAAATTTCCAGAAATTAATAATCTCTGTGTTTCTGGGTAGCATAATTTCATCTGCTCTCACCTACTACTGACACACCCTGTGTTTTCTCTGGATCTGGTATGTCTATTCTGTGTGTACTACGCCATTGGTCACACCGTGGTATTCTTTCAGTTTCATGTATTGACATAGCAAGGGTTGTGAGATAAGTCTTATATCATAGCCTAATGCTACAGCAGAGTAACTACATCATTCTTCATATCTCTCAACTATAGCTTTGTGTCATTTCACATTATTATCAAAAGTAGGACAAGAACAAAACACTACAATGTTTTGGGAGCAAAACCATTTTAATATACCTTTCACATACTATATCTATAATGCTTTATTATTAATTATTATTGTCATGTTTGTGATTAGCCTATAATTATATATTGTCATAGACATTTGTGCCTAGAGATTGATACTGCTCTATTAGCTCAGCAGTATCGGGTAGAGACTGGGACTACAGTTAATTTCTTGTTAAGTAGATGAATTCCTTATACTATTGCCCTCATTCTCTATTGATCATGATTCTGGAAATAATTTTATTTATACTCATGTTCAAGGTTTACGATGATATTCTCCGAGCTGTCTTTAGTTTACTACACATAGAAACATGAAGAGAAACTGCATAGCAATATTGGCTTCCAGAATTTCTTCCTTAACTCAAATATGCACTTATTTCAATGGAAACAGAAAACAGTAAAGATCAAGGGCACTTTCTTAAAGCTTTATTAAAGTATGTTTAACATAAAAGACAATATAGATTTAATATATACAGTCTGATATATATTTATGCCGACAATATACTCAAAATCAAGAAAATAAACATATTCATTGCCTCCAGAACTTTACTTATATGGCCTATTAAACTCCTTACATTGAAAAATAAAATGGCCTGTGTTTTGTGTTCTTTGGAATGGGAAAGTTAAAGACACTCAGTCACTAAAATTTTCCTTATCATGTTTCACAGTACTATTTTAGGGTGGGGTTCAAGTCTTTTAAAATATTTTTATTATTTAAAACAAATTTTAACTTTAAACACAATTTGATTTATTATTTTTCTCCCCCATTCCATTCAGATCCTATTCCTCTCCCTACCCACCCAACTTTAATTTCTTTCTCAAAAAATAAACAAAAACCCAATACAACAACAAAACCTGTGAAACCAAGGAAAGAAAACATCACCCCAATGTCAAAAAGAACACCAAACTATAACTAAATAAACACACACACACACACACACACACACACACACACACAGAGAGAGAGAGAGAGAGAGAGAGAGAGAGAAAACATGAAACCCAGTGTATGTTGGTCAACTGCTCCCAAACCTCAGGCCTACCTGGAGTGGTTGATATATGTAGTTTCATTCCCCTGAAGAAAAATTAATTCCCCTCTCCCAACAGGTATAAATGGCAGTTCAGTCACTTTACCCTAGTGACTAGGTTTTCATTCATTTAGTCATTCATTCATTTTAAATAACAAAATAAAATATAAGATAAAACAAAAACTATCACATTGAAGTTAGATGAGACAAAACAACAGAAAGAAAGAAAAGGACAAGAGAAGGCACAAGAATCAGAGGCCCAATAATTTGCATACTTGGTAATCTCATAGAAACACTAACTGGAAGCCACAATACATATGAAAGAGGAGCCCAGCAGAATTCTCTGGGCCCTGTGCTTGCTGCTTCAGCATTTGTGATTCACATATGCTTTAATCCTGTTAATTTAGAGGGCCTTATTTTCTTGCCGTCCTCCATCCCCTATGGCTCTTACATTCTTTTATAACTCCTTTTTTGAGTGGTTGCCTGAGCTCTGAGGGAAGGGATTTGACATTCTATTTAGTGTTGAATGTTCCAAGATCTCTTACTCTCTGAGTAATGTCTCCATGTTGGTCTCTGTATTGTTCCCATCTCCTGCAGGAGGAACCTTCTCTGATCATAGATGAACAAAGCACTAACTCATGAGAACAGTAGAAGTCATTAGGAGTCATTGTATCACTATATATTTTTTTCTTTTTCAGATCAGTATTACTTCATTTTTACCCTAGGTCCCTGGACTGTCTATTCTCATTTTCTTGGTCACTCAAGCAGTTCTGGGTGTGAGTTCTACCTCATGGAGTGGGCTTTACATTGTATAAGTTTTTGGTTGTGGGAAGATGGGAGTCCTAACTGAATATCTCTTGTCACCAAATGAAGCTCCCAATAATGGAATTTGGTTACAACTGATTGAGTTGTTAGACAATGGGTCCCACAGGAATTATTAACCAATCCAAGCTGCTGCTAAGACTTTAGGTTGCTCTCCACAAACTTAGAGCAAGGTCCCATTGTTGAAGGCAACACCTATATAGCTCATTAAACATAGAAATGTTGATTGGTTTTGCCTACATGAAGTTTTGCCCTTATGTTCCAACATCTTTGGTATATGAAGGTACTTACTATGCTATCAAAAGAGAAAAATAAGCACCAAATCAGCTACAAACTCTTTATCTGCAATGGTATACTATATGCAAAATATGCTAGGGCAACGAAGACAGTACAAATTCTTAGCTATAGGCACTCTACTCAAAGAACTTGTTTGTATTATATTTGATATGTTGACAAGAACAATTCTTTATTTTAAGCTTTTGTCATAGAGTCACATGTGGTAGCATGTGTCTGCAACCCCAGCATTGGTCAGGTAAAGGTAGGAAAGATAAGGAGCTCAAAGGTTGCCTTTGGATAGATAGTGAGTTCAAGACCATTTTGGGACACATAAAACCCTGCCTAAAAACAAAACAAAATAAATATATCTATTATATATGAGTAAAATTATATATGCATATACATATGTATACACAAACATATATGGTTTGATATATATCACAGAATTCTCCTCCTCCTCCTCCTCCTCCTCCTCCTAAACTCAGAGACTGACCTAGACATGAAGTTGAAGGCAAAGAATTGTCAGTTCCTTAGAGCCTCAGTTTCCTTTGAGCTGGGATTGTGAGAACCATTTATATTCTTATTTGGGAGATTCACATGGACACTCATATACCATACAGTAATTTAAAGTCTGTAAATAACTTTTCTAATTATGTCTTAACATACTGAAGAATATTATACTTTTTCTCATTGTTCATTTACTGGATACTTAAACGATTTTCACATGTACTTAGTCAAATGCACTGGAGAAACTGAAATTAGCTCATGCTCTTAACAGAAGGGATAGCTTAAATCCACAAACAACTTGTCAGCACAGGTTTATACCTTTAAATATTCATTTAGTATGAATCATGTCTCAAAGGGTTTTTTCATATTATTCCTCAATGTACAAGAATAGATTCAATTAGTTATTATAGGCAGCTTTGTAAACTTGGTCCATGGTGCCTTCCTCTCGTAGTTTATCATTTTCTTCAGGTTGGGTACCAAAAATATTCCCCTTTTTTTGTTACAAAACAAAAGCTATACAGAGGATGCATTCCCAAAGAATTTGGAAGCTTCACCTTGCCATAATGACTGCTTCTCGTATGAGAGAGAACACCAGGGAACTACAGATGGTTTGGGAACATGAATGTGGGCCAGGCTTTAACATTTTCTATCGTCACATCGGGTTTCATTTCCTGGTAATTATGTTCCAAGTATCTTGAGACTCATGCCCATGCCAAGATCCCAGTTCTCATTGAGGGAAGCTAGCCTTTTCTCCTCTTTAGATGGAGGTTAAGTCACTGCAGCTGCTTATCTCAAACACAGCACACCTAATTTTTAATTTGGATAACTTATTACTCTTGGAAGTACAAATAATTAAAAGACTCCTTTCATGTTTTCAGCATCCCACTATATCTTTATAGAATGGGGTGATGCTGTGAGGGCATCATATCTTCTATGCCAGGAGTTGTAGCTAGAAAAGCAAGAATAGAGACAAGAAAGACTGAGACACAAAAGTTTTTTTCTTTAAAACACATTAACAATTACTAACCAATAAGCTCTAGCAGATACCATAAATTGAGAATGGCTTGTGCTTATGTGTGTAGAGCAGCAGGTATGGAAGAGACCCACTAACTAACCTTGTTAAGTACAAAATGACTGCCTCTATACATATTGTGAGAATCAAAGAAATTCTCTAACCTGATAAGGTTAAATATACTACTCTCTCAATGTGTGTACTTTTTAATTTCATCAATTGCAGAGGAGGAACTGAGGAAAGTGTCAGCTCATTTTAGGAGATGAGGAAAAGCAGCTGCACAGGGCTAAGACATGAGAACTTCCTGTCATGTTTATTTCTTTCTGCAGTGCCATATGGTCACACCCCTTTGAAAGCTATCATTCCATATTAAAGATACCCGTCAAAGTGAAAAGTAAAAATCTGGTATTTCTTAAGACTGCATTGGCAGGTCTCATAGTGGTCTAGGTGTTTGGTCCTAGCGTGTTCTATCTGCTTATTCCTGGCATCTACAGTCATCTACTGGGTAACCTGCTTAAAATAGACATAATATACTTTCACATTTGCTTGGGATTCTCTTGCATGCTCAGCTATGTTGTGCTCTAGGGCTTTGCTTGGCATTACTTGGCTAAAAAAGAAACAGCTAGATCATGTTCAGAAGACTCCTCAAAAAATGTTAAGTGTTTTGGTTGTGAGCCTAGCCTTAATGGCTGAGTCATTTCTCCAGCCCACGAAACTCAGGAACTAGATAAGTCTGCTGCTCTCTCCTTATCTATTCAATATAGTTCTCAAAATTTTAGCCAAAGCAATAAGAGAACCAAGAGAACCAGAAAAGTTTAAGGGGATACAAATTGGGAAAGAAGAAGTGAAACTATCCCCGTTTTTCATGATATGATTGTATACATAAGTGACACACAAAATTCTACCAGGGAACTTCTAAAATTGATAAACACTTCAGCAATGTAGCAGGATATAAGATTAATTAAAAAAAATCAATAGCACTTCTATACATCAAAGATAAATGGGCTGAAAAAGAAATAAGGGAAACATCACCCTTTATAATAGCTGTAAATAGCATTAAATATCTCAGGATAACTATAACCAAAGAAGTAACAGATCTGTTTAACAAAAACTTTAAATCACTGAAGAAAGAAATTGAAGAGAATATCAGAAAATGGAAAGCTTTCCCATGTTCCTGGATTGGTAGGATCAACATAGTAAAAATGGCAATCTTACCTAAAGCAATCTATAGATTCAATACAATTCCCATCAAAATCCCAACACAATTTTTTTACAGACCTTCAAAGAATAATACTTAATTTCAGTTGGAATAACAGGAAAGCGAGGATTGCCAAAACAATTTTGTTCAACAAAAGAACCTCAGGAGACATCATCATACCAGAGTTTAAGCTATAATATAGAGCTACAGTAATAAAAACAGCCTGGGATTGGCATTAAAGGCAGACTTGTGAATCAATGTAGTTGAATTCAAGATCCCGACATTAACACCCACATCTATGAACACCTGATTTTTGACAAAGAGATCAAAAATATTCTTTGAAAAAATAGTATCTTCACAAATGGTGTTGGCATAACTGGATGGCAGTGTGTAGAAAATTGCAAATAGATCCAATCTTATCACCATATACAAAATTCAAATCCAAGTGGATCAAAGACCTCAACATAAACCCAGTAACACTTAACTTGACAAAAAAGAAAATGGGAAATACCCTCCAATGCATTGGCACAGGTGACCACTTCCTAAATATAACACCAGTAGCACAGACACTAAGAACAGCACTCAGTAAGTAGGACTTCCTGGAACTGAGAAGTTTCTGAAAAGATGAGGACACGGTCAATAAGACAAAACGACAACCTACAGAATGAGAAAAGATCTTCATCAACCCTACAAGTGACAGAGGACTAATCTCTAAAATATATAGAGAACTCAAGAAACTTGAGTCCCAAACCCTTAATAACCCAGTGAAAAAATGGGGTTCAGAACTAAAAAGGGAATTCTCAGCAGAATTACAAATAGCTGAGAGACACTTGAAAAAATGCACAACTTCTTTAGCCATTAGAGAAATGGCAATCAAAACAACTTTGAGATACCACCTTATACCTGTCAGAATGGCTAAGATTAAAAACATAGATGACAGCCTATCCTGGATGGTTATGGAGCAAGAGGAACACTCCTCCATTGTTGGTGAGAGTTTCAGCTTATTCAGCCACTCTGGAATGCAATATGGTGGTTCCTCAGAAAACTGGGAATACATTTCCCCAAGGATCCAGCAAAACTTCTATTGGTCATATACTCCAAAGGCACACATTCACACCACAAAAACATTAGCTCAACTATATTCATAGCAGCATTATTTGTGATAGCAATAACATGGAAACAACCTAGATGCCCCTCAACTGAGGAATGGATTAACAAACGGGTACATCTACACAATGGAGTACTACTCAGCAGTAAGAAAAAAATGACATCCTAAAATTTGCAGGCAAATGGATGGATTTGGAGAATATTCTCCTGAGTGAGGTCTCACAAACCCAGAAGGATAAGCAGGAGATGTACTCACTCTTTAGTGGACCTTAAGCAAAAGTATTTTTATTTCATTGAAAGAGGGGAAATCTTTAGCATGAATGTCTTGGATCTTCAGCTTTCCTGACAATGATGCAATTTGGAACCAGTATCCATCTGTATTTGGTCTCCTAAAATTCCACTGAATTTGCTACTGTGCCATCCACTTCTAAGAATTAAATACAATAAATAAATGAGGGAAAAAAAGACAAGTTAAGTGACAGAAACTTTAAAAAGGCACAGAATTCTGGCCCAATAGCCCAGTACAGTCAAAGAGAGCAAAGGGTTCAAGATCATGATGGGGAAACCCACAGAGACAGTTGAGCTACTGGGAGCTTATTGGCTCTGGACTGAGAGTTGAAAACCTGCATGGGACTGAACTAGGCACTCTGAATGTGGAAGACAGTTTGTGACTTGGACAGATTGTGGGGCCTTTGACAGTGGGACCAGGATTTATCTCTAGTGCCAGAACTGGCTTTTTGGAGCTCATTCCCTATAGAGGGATACCTTGCTCAGTCTTTATGTGGTGGATGGGTTTAGTCCTGCCTCAACTTGATATGCAGAGTATATTATCTCCCTATGGGAGTCCCTACCCTTTCTGAGAAGTGGTTGAAGGGCAGAGTGGGGAGAAGTTGGGGGCTAGTAGGAGGAGGGAAGGGAAGGGAAACTGTGGTTGGTATGTGTAAAACTTTTAAAAAATGAAACATTTTAAATAAAAAATAAAACTTCAAATAAAAAAAAAGAAGTGCTAAGTGTTCATTCCAACAGGAATTTCCTGAGCATCCACTTTGAGAGCCTGCTCTGGCTCATTTCCAAGAGGAAGGAGAAACTTCTGGTGGGCCATTTGCAATTACTCCCAAAATGGTTGGATTTAAAATCACTTAGGGGATTGAGCTATACCTCCTGGTATGTCTATAACAGAAGTTCAGAAAGGGCAATCTGAGAAGAAATACCAAGTCTAAGGTGGGCATCTCCATCTTATGGGCTGGGAATTTGGATGGAATATAAGAGGGAAGGCAGAGAAGGCAGTTAGTACCAGCACTCAAATGCCTGTTTCAATTCTATTGAAATGTGAGAAGATAAGGAGTCACAGCCACATGCTCCCACAACCAAAGAACCACCAGACACTCATTCCTTCCCTAATATGATGAACTATACCCACATACTCAAACAGGGAATCAAAATAGGTCCTCTTTCTCCTGGTATTTTTTAATCAAGGGTTTGAATAATATGGCTTTACCAGAACATTATTTTCCATTTTCATTTTTTCCTAATGGTCCCATTACCATTTGGTGTTTTTATAGAAAGATGGAAATTAATTATTTCTGTTGTGTGAACCACAGATGTCAAAGATTGGATTTCTTTGTTTTTATTCCAACTTTATTAAATGTGCTATTTTACATTAAGTTAGAAGAGACCTTAGAAGAACAGACCTGAAAACAACTGGAGCTTAGAAACATGCCCCTGCTGTAACTGAAAGACAGGAATAGAATTGTAGATCTTGTCACTACCACATCAATAAAACACATAGGGTTGCTGTGCAATGTGGCCTGTGCCTAATCCATCCAAAATTAGCACCATACTTTCAAAACAAAACTTCAATAAGTATGTCTGCTACAGAAGAAACAGTCTGCATAATCCAACTGTGTGGTTAAAAGATGAAAGAAACAATTTACATAGAATTTTATTAAAGTAAACACTTGTATTTATATTCATACTTCACCTTGTGGTCAACAAGAGTAAAAGGCAGGTAGTTTGCACTGAAGTATTATTACTATAAATAGTTGTATGCCCACTTTCCTATAGCGACATAAGGAGCAGGTCATTTGTATAGAGAAATGATGTTGCATTTGCAAGTGCATATTCAAACCAAATATTTCTGATTTTCTTCTAGATACCCTAACAAATTACTACAAATAATGGCATAAACTAGCACAAATCCCTTGTTTTAAAATTTTTGACATCATGAATCCCAAAGCAATGTTCTTAGGATGTTGATAAGACTCTTAGCTATGGAGGCTCCATAGAAGGGTATCTTCCCAATTTTCTGTAGCTGCCTGAACCCCCCTGCTCATATCAGTGTTTGGTTTGGTACCCTGACACATGATTTTATTGTCACATACCATGGCTGACTCTGTCCCACAGCGGGTCTCTTCCATTACAAGGTTTTTTTTGAGATTATATAGTAGCTATTTCTACTATTCAGGTTTATACTCTGCATCCACTACTGGTCTCTGCCATTTATTAAGACTTCTGAGATTTAACCAGTCTATTCTTGTTTTTCAGAGTCATCTTCTGATCTCAAGATCCTTAATCATAGTTATAAAGTTCCCCCATATTTTTACAAAATGCTTTATTTACAGTTACTGAGTACTGTAGCACAAACATATTTGGGAGATTTTTTTAACATTATGTGTTCAGTTGCTTTTTTTTCTTTGATGCTAAGGACTTGGTTTTTAGTCTTTCACTCTATGATAAGCACTTACTCTATTGCAAAGCACAAAACCCAGGCTCCTGAAGCTATTATTTTGCCTACCACAAAGCTTGGGCAGGAATTATGAAAGGGAAATCTAGAGGAGAAGGTTTCTCTTTGACTCCCAGGTTATCTTTGATCTAAAAACCAGACCTTGAAAGGATGGTCCTTCTTAGAAGTTGTAAGCAGTGAAATTCTTTTAGTGCTGACTCATGTCCTTGAGTCATCTGGCCAATTATGTAAAATTTCCCGGAAGCTCTCAAAGAACTTGGGAGTGTGTGTAAAGAGTTTATTCAGCAGAAACAGACACATGCACCCTAAGAGGAAGACTAAGTCAAGTAATGGAAGCTGTGAAGGATGAGCACAGTGGGGTCTGGCTGTGAAGATTCAGAATGTCTCCAGTGAAGCTGGTGGGCGGCAGCACTAAAGGAGACATGAGTCTAGAAAAGATGGGCTATCTTTTTGTGTATGTGTATTTGGTCTTCATGTATGGATGTCTGGGCACCACATTCATGCCGGGTGACTGTAGAGGCCAGAGGAAGACATAAGATCCTTTAGAACGTTATGAGTCACCATGTGGGCACTGGGACTCGAACTTTAGTCTTTCAAAAGAACAGTCAGTGCTCTATACCACTGAGTCATCCCTGCAACTTTTTAAAAATAATTTATTTTTAAAAAATTTTATGTTCATTGGTGTTTTGCCTGCATGTATGTCTATGGGAGTATGTCGGATCTCCTGGAACTAGAGTTGTGGCAGTTATGACAATCTGCCATGTGGTTATGAAGAACTGAATCTAGGTCCTCTGGAGAAGCAGCTAATGTACTTTATTGCTCGAGCTCCAGAAGATGGACTATCTCAAATGAAATGGTAGAGATGTTCCTGCTGTTGCTATCAGAAACATTTTTGCTTTTTTATACCCCCATCAATGCATCCAGCTAGTTTCATTTGTTTATTCATTTTCTATTTTTGTTTTATTTTTTTCTTCTGCATGGTTCTTTTATAGCACAATTTGGCACCAGAAGGCCACAGCTAATGTGGGCCTTGAAGAACTTCTTTAAAAAGAGCACATGGTGCACTTGGAGAGCAAGTGGATTCTAGCTAGTGCGATCCTTCTCTGTGCAGCTAGTTCTGTTTTTCCTCTGCCATATTGTGATGAAACCAGGTGACTTCTGCCAAAATGCAAGCTTCATAGTGCTTGAATTCACTAGCTGCCAGAACAATTGCCAAATAAATCTCTTTACTTTATGCTACCATGTCTCGGGTGTTTTATTATAGTAATGTAGGGTGAGGAAAAACTTGTTTTCTTTAAGGGTCTGGCCACAGGGAATTTAATTATGCTCCAGTAAGTTAATGAGCAGCATGAATGAGTGTTTTTGTAAATGGGGAGATCATAAGAGTGGGCATGAATCTGAGAGGTCTGATAACTGAGTTTGATGGGGTGCATGATGTAAAATCACCAAATAATAAATATATAAATAAATAAATAATAACAAAGAAAATTACACTAGAAACAAGAATATACACTAAAAAGTACTATAAAAGAGACGACCACCTTCTTATGCCATCTTATTTACATATATTATACTCAAAATTAATTCTCACTTTTTCCAGCCCAAATTTGTGTTTTACTTGTAAAATGTTCCCAACATCCAGACTTGCCTTGCCAGTATCTCCATAGCACCTGAGAATCTGGTCATATTTACTCACTCTTAAAACTTATCTGAAACTGAACAAGTCAGAAGGAGTTTCTGAAAACAGAAATGGATCAGCATGAAGCATCCAGTGTCATTCACAGACCTGACCTTGCCATGGCATTGTGCTTGTTTCTGGTACATTTTTAGAGGTAGCAGATGAGAAGTATAGCATGTATACAGAGGATCTGATACCTATTCTGGGTGACTGAATTCTGGAATGGTGCATAAGCCTGTTTTTCCACTAGTTATGTTCAACAAACTGGCAGGTATCCGGTGATTTTTAATTGAAGTTGTCCATATCAGATTTCTATATATTCAAAGCTACTCATCAACCACATAAAAATGCTTTGCAGTTCATGAAGTCAGTCATTAACAAAAAAGGGAAGTATTGAAATCATCACACATTTGCTTTGTCCAGGAGATTATAGAGCCACGCAGGTGGCTCATGGGGTAAAGGCACTGGCTATGGAAACCTAGCAATCCAAATTCAATCCCTTGAACTCTAATAAAGGTAAAAGAAGAGAACCAACTTGACAAAATTATCCTCTGATGTCTGCCCTCATAAAGTGGCAAACACACACACACACACACACACACACACACACACACACACACCACACCACACCATTTATACGCATTACACAAAAAATTTAAAAATTATAGTAACAGACTTAGATATGATTGCAATTTTAAAGAATAATCTCCTTGCTATTCATTATTATTTTGGATTTTTTTCTGAAGGATGAGATAATTTTTTTCTTTGTCTGTTGTGTTTTTATAAACAGACTGACTACAAATATAAACCATATCTACAATGATGTATCTTTTGATTAAGCTTTGAGAATGCCATTTCTGCCACAATGGAGTTGATGTAACCCTGTGGGATGTTGTAGAATATTATTTTAAGGTATGTTAGTTTTGTTTATGCTGCATTTGTTTAACTTTGTGAAGCTGTGTTACTCTGCCTGTCTAAAACATCTGATAATTTAATAAAAAGCTTAGTGGCCAATAGTGAGGCAGGAGAGAGAAATAGGCAGGGCTGGACAGCAGAAATAATAAATAGAGGGAGAGATTTGGAAGAAAAAGAGAGAGAGAGTTAGAGAAGGAGGGGCACCCAGGGGCTAGCCACCCAGCTACACAGGAAGCTATGAAATAAGAAACAAAGAAAGGCATACAGGAATAGAAAAGAAAAAGCCAATAGGCAAAAGATATATGGGATAATTTAAAGTTAAGGAAAGCTAGCTAGAAATAAGCCGAGCTAAGATTGAACAATTATAATTAAGAATAAGCTTCCATGTGTGATATATTTGGGACCTGAGTGGCATCCCTAACCCAAAAGATTAAAAAAAAACAACACAACAGTGGTCCTTCTATTTATTTCAGATTTCAGTTACCTGACTGAAGAATATATTCATTACTATGTGTGCTGTTTTCCAAATATTATAAGTTTTGAAAGAGAAAAACAATTATTGCATTTATTTCTAGCAAAATGGAACAATGAAAGTACCAAAGTGCAAAAAATGTTTTATGCTGTCAATCTGTTAGTAATATATATGTATATGTATATGTATATGTATATATATATATTTCTCATACCACAAAATAGATTGCGCTCTTTTTCTGCTAAGGCAATTAGGCACACATTGACTCCAATTCCTGATTTTATAATATTCTGCAAAATTAAATAACAATAACCTAACTGATAATGATGAACATTTATTACTGCTGTGGATCTAATAAGATTTTCACAATACTTCTGACTGCTGTTGCTTTTATTACAGAATTATTTGTGTGTGTGTGTGTGTGTGTGTGTGTGTGTGTGTGTGTGTGTGTAGCAAAGATGAAGTGTCTGGCTGTGTATTTTCACTACTGATTGACATATGTAGTGAGTGTATATACTGAAGAAAGTATTCTTCCCATGTTCCTGTCAACTTGGAAGGCAATCAATAAACCATCCAAGTGAGGACAGTATACACATTCAGCATGTATAGATTTCCATTTCTTAATTCTTTTAATTCTACAAGCTGGTTTTTTTCCTTATAGGGTTGTCAATCAATATGGCAGTTCCTAGGTAGGATCTGTGCATTCTAGACAGAGTAATCATCTCACATGGGAACATACAGAGGGGTGCATCAATCTCACCAGAGACCTGGTTGAGATAAGCATACATTTCCTGCCTTAACTACAGAAACTCTGCTTCAGAACAGGCCACGTGAACATATGGAATCTCTTGAACTCTGCATTCATTCACTTATAAAATTCATTGAATAATCATAGATGTTTACACTTATGAATCAACTTTCCATTGGTATTTAGTTATATTCCACACTTTGAATTTCAACAAATCATTATCTGTTCCATGTTGACAAACTTCCTCCTACAAAATGTTTGAGGCTTTTATGCAAAAGCTTACACGATCATTTGCATATACATTTTCATATGATAACAGACATTCACTTGAACTATGTGGCCACTAGGGAATGTGTGTGATTTGTGATGAGTACATTAAATTTTGTAACACATGGCCTTCCATAGTGTTGGCAGCAGCACCTTGCACTTTACCACAGTGGAAGAGGTTGTAGACTCTGTGCCATTACCAGTGACTGGCTTTTACGTTTGAATGGCTTTATAGTGGCATCTCTTCACAGTTAGTTGTAAAATAAGAATCTTCTATGTGCTTAATTCCAATCCTATTGTAATTAGCATTTATTATTGATATTTATTCAGTCAAGTGTGTGTTCAGACATCTTGTCCAGTTTAAAATTTGTGTTTTATTCTTGTTGAGTGTTTAGGCTTCTCTGTATGCTCTATTCACAAGTCTGCTGTAGCATATCTTAATAACTAGATGGATGACTTCCCTCCAATCCGTGGTTTCTTTTCACATTCTTTCATTTCTCATTTTAATTAGCTCTTTCAGAATTTTACAAGATGTATTTTGATCATATTCAACCATATGTAAACATAGATTCCTCTCATATCCAACCCTTGCCTGCCCATCCAACTTTGTGTCATTTATTCTGTAAGGCCATCAGATCCATTTGTGGCAGCCATATGTTCATCAGTGTGCAGTCATTACTGAAGTGTAGACAACCCACCAGGAGCCACACTCTTAAAACTCACTGTGCCTCTTCCAGCAGCGATCAATTGCCATCAACTCCCTAGCTAAGTGTGAAGGAACTTCATGCTCACGTCTCTCTATGTGCATTTTTTTTTCTGGCTCTAGCTTGCATTAGTCTCAAGCATGCTGTCATAACTGCTATAAGTTCATATGTGAAACTGCCTGTTGAACCTGGAAAAGTTTCTTTGTAGTCACTCACCAGCCTGTGCTCTTACAAGCTTTCTGTTCTTTCTTCTGCAATGATCCTTGAAGTGTGGGGGGAGGGGTGTGTTGTGGACATCACATTTTGGTCTGATCACTATACTGGCTCTAATCCTCTTCAGTGGACCACTTGTGGACTCTGCTTTTATCACCATTTACTGCCGAAAGAAGCTCCTTGGCTGAGGTTGAGAGGTAATCCTGATCTCTGATATAAAGACAAGTCATTAGGAGCAGGTTTAATAAAATGCCCATTTAGCAGAGTAATAGTAGTAGGTTCTTCCATAGGGCCTCTAACCTATTTAGCCAGATTCTTGGCCATAATAATGATACTAGAGTTTCAACTAATGGAGCCTCGCTTAAATTCCCCTCAGAAAGTGATTTGTTATTCTCATGGCATTTGTACCATTGTTGTACTAGTGAGTATGTCATGCTAGGTCAGTCATTTTTTTTGTCTTCCAGGGCTCATAGCTGGGCAAGACTGATGATTAAGTCTTTCTCAGAGATAAAACTGTAATTTTGATAAAGTCCAGTTTCTTGTTGTTTTTGTTGTTGCTGGTTTCCTTGTTTTATGGATCATGTTTTTATTATTATATTATATTGTCTCCTGTTTCTTTGTAGATGTTTTTATCATTTAAAATCTTATATTTAGTTTTATGTCGAACTTGTATAAGTTGTGAGATATGTATCAGTTAATTTTTTAAGCATGTGAATGTTCAATTGTATCAAAGTATTAATAAACATTTTGTCAACATTTATTAATAAGATTTTCCTTCCTCTGTTGAATTATGTTAGCAATGTGACAAAAAAATCAGTTGATATTTATTTGACTCCATTTCTGAACTGTTTTCTATGTAAACTAATAGTTTAGTTTAAATCATTTTGTGCAGATTTCTTTGGGCTTTGATTTCTCTAATTTCCCAATACATTTCAGAAATTGCCTCAAAACGTTTACTGATTCTTAGACTGATGAATCTATAGATTAAAACATCGATCAAAGAATTAAGAGTTTTTAGTTTTAAGTGCAGACCAGATGATACACTATGGTTAAGATAGTCTTCCTCACCTGTATCCAGTATCAAGGGTATTTTTTCCTGAGACAATATAATATATGCATATACTTGGTCACCCTAGAGCAACCCAAAGTAAGCATAACACTGAAATCCAGAATGGTGAATCAAAAAGATTTTAACTGGGCTTACTAAGAGGCATAATAGTCAGGAGTTACTCACAGAAGCAGGTATGCCCTGAAAGCAATGCACCTCTGAAAAAAAAAAAATCCCATTCCAACCTTTGTGGTAACTCATGAAAGCTGGAATCCTTGGAACTCTTTTCACATCTTGCAGGTGGCTAGGCAGGTCCAATATCTGCTCTCATCAGCTTGACTAGTCAGTCCCTTGTACCAGCAAGTGTTACTCTTTCTAAAAGCCAGGGAAAGACCCTTGAAATCTTACAAGTTTCAGGTTGCCTTCGTTTCCCTCCCAAGTCTAATGAGCACCCACAGCTCCCTTGACTGCTGCAGAAACTGCTTCGGTTGAACTGTTAAATACTGGCACTACCCATATCTGACTGATTATTTGGTACTTGAGAAGCTATTGAAAATGGAAGAGCTCTGTTAGACTCGAGCATGGTAAACAAGTCTCTGACAAACTTTGCCTTTCCCCCATCCCTTCTGGCTGGCTAAATGTTAGATTACATTCCTAAAGCAAGCCACCAAGATCCATTACCTTAATTGATCACCTTTTTATCCTAAGGATGGCTATCAAGGTCCACATATCTAAGTATTGAATCCAGCAATCAAAACCTCCCTTTTGGGTCACCTATTAACATGCCCACTTAAACACCTCACCCTAACACATGGTTTCCCCATTTACCTTTATATACTGCCATTTACCTATGGACCACATCTGTCTCCTCTCTATCCAGAGGAATTTTTATTTTGGTTTCTACAGTGGCAGCACCAGTTTACATTCACACTAGCAGTAGGTAAATGTTCTCTCTCCCCTACACCTTCATCAGCATTTGCTATTCCCTCTTTGCTTAGTGATAGTCATTCTGATTGGAGCCAGATAAACTCTCAAGGTAGTTTTCATTAGTATTTTTATGATAAATAATAATGGTAACATATTTTTTAATATTTAAGATGTTGTACTTTATCATCAAAGAACCCGGTTGATACTTTTAGTATATTTTTGATTGGCTTATTTAATTGCTTTAGTATTTAGTCTTTAAAGATCTTTATTATTCTAAATATTTGCCAAGTGTATACCTGGCAAAGATTGTCTTACATGCTGCTCTTCACTCAATGGTTAACTTTTCCTTTATGTGAAGAAGTATTCTAAACTTTTGCAACCCCATTGCCATGTTTTGGTTTTGTCTTTGGAGGTACTAGAATATGCCTAAATCTTCAGTTATTTTCCTATCTTACACTGGAAGTTTCAGACTTTTAGATGTTAAGATATTTGATCCATTTTGAATTAATTTTTGAACTGAATGATGGTTAGAGACCTAGCTAAATTCTCCTGAACATGAATGCCCATTTTTTTCAGGCACCACTTTTTGAGGAGGGCATCTTTTCTCTAATAAATATTTGGTACCTGTGCCAAAATCAGGTGCTTGTAGTAACATGGGCTTATATATGAATCCTCCATTCCACTGAGATAAGTGTCAGCTCCTTTGCCAGCATTATGATGCTTTGTCACTCTGACAACACGATTACTGTAACTCAGACATTATCATATCTCCAGCATTGTTCTTTTACTTCATTATTGCTTTGTGTAGTTGCTGTTTCTTGTGTTTCCTGATGAGTTTTGCAATTTTTAAAAATATTTTGCAATGATTCCATTGAGTCTGTTAACTCTATTAATCCTTGAGTATGAGAGATATTTTCATCTTCTATTGTCACCTCCTGTTCTTTCTCTAATATTTGATAATTTTCATTGTAGAAAAATTTGTTAAGTGTATTACTAGGTACTTTTAATGATATTATGAACTGGACCTTGTTCCAAATTCCTTCTCAACAAGTTTATTTTGGATTTGTTGAAAGGTTGCTGATATTTGTTGGATTTAGATGCTCCTAATTTGGTGAAATTATTCTAAGGTTCTAAGAGTTTTCTGGTGGAACTTTTAGTTTTTTTCTGTACACAATGTAAGCTACAAATAAAAATAATTTGTGTTTCTTCTTTCTCATTTATCTTATATTTTAATTCTTCTGTCCTTGCTTCCTTGTTTCCTTCCTTTTTGCCTTAGTTAAGAATTTCAGATCACACATAGACATATACAAATCCTACAGAGCCCGTGTTCAGACCAGAGTAAAAGATGAGCATACCCTAGGCCACCAGGAGACCTCCTTTCTGAAGATGGAGACACAGCCACATCTCTGCCCCCATACCCAACCCTGCCCTATAACAAACAAAGCTTGGAGAACATCCCACAAGCAATTCCCAGAAACACAAAGCAGGAGGGCCATTCCAGGCCCAAACCCCAGTTCCAAAGCAAACTACATCATCACACACAGATATAGTGAGATTCTGCAGAGCCTGTGTCCAGAGCAAAGAGACGACACAAAGCCCTGAACACACAGAGCTGACTAAGAGCTGACTAAGAGTGAATTGAGGAAGCAATGAACAGATGCCAGTGCAGTAGTACATAATATAACAATATAAAGAATAACAAGGGACCACCAGAAGAAGCTGGTGGTTTTACAACACCAAGACATGAACAGAGCAATGAAGAGGAAACAGAAGGAAACAACCTTAAAAACAACTTAGTGAAGATTATAGAAGCCTTAAAAGAGGATTAAAAGATTTCCCTTAAAGAAATAGAAGAAAAAAAAAAGAAATAGAAGAAAATACAAACAAAAAAATTGGAAAGCATTAAGAAATCCTTGAGGGAAAACCAAGAAAAGGAAAATCAACAGATGACAGATACATTCTAGAAACTAAAAATTGAAATAGAAGCAATAAAGAAGGCACAAAATGAGGCAAAGGTAGAAATAGAAAATTTGAAGAGAGAGTTAGAACTACAGATATAAGTATAACTAATAGAATCCAAGAGATGGAAGAGAGAATCTCTGGAGTGGAAGATACAATAATGGAAATAGGTACATCAGTCAAAGAAATACTAAAACAAAACAACCATAACACAAAATGTCCAGAAAATTTGGGACACTATGAAAAGACCAAATCTGAGAATAATTGGAATAGTAGGAGAAGAATACCAGCTCAAAGGCACTGATAATGTATTTAATAAAATCATAGAATAAAACTTTCCTAATCTAAGGAAGGAAATGCCTATAATGATGTGTTACAGAACACCAAATAGATTAGACCCCCCAAAAGAAGCCTTCTTGCCACATAATAATCAAGGCACAAAACACACAAAACAAAGAAAAAATATTAAGAGCTGCAAAGAAAAAAGGACAACTTATCTATAAAGGCAGACTCATCAGAATAACACCTACCATTCAATGGAAACAATGAAAGCAAGAAGGTTTTGGTCAGAATTTAAACAATGCAAAAAGAACATGACAGTCAACTCAGATTACTATACCCAACAAATCTATCAATCACCACAGATGGAGTTAATAGGAGATTTTATGACAAAATCAGATATAAATAATATCTATCCACAAATCTGGCCCTACTGAAAGAGCTAGAGGGAAAACTCTTACCTAAGGAATCCAGATACACCCATGAAACCACACACAATGAACAATTCCACAAAAGAAAAGTCCCAAAAAGGAAATACATACAAATTACCACCAAAAATAACAGGAAATAACAATAAGTGGTTATTAATATCCCTTAATATCAATGGACTCAATTCACCTATACAAAGACACACCCTAACATGATGGATAAAAAAACCACAAGCCATCCTTCTCCTATATACAAGAAACACATCTCAACATTAAAGACAAGCATAGGCTCAGAGTAATCGGTTGGGAAAAGATTTTCCAATCAAATACTTCCAAGAAACAAGCTGGTGTAGCCATCCTAGTATCTGACAAAGAAGACTTCAAACTAAAATCAATCAAAAGAGACCAGGACAGATATTACTTATTCACCACGGTACAAATTCACCAAGATGAGATCTCAGTTCTGAATATTAATACCACCAATTTAAAGGCACCTACATATGTAAAAGTAAAATTACTAAAGCTTAAACCACATAATAAACGCCACACACTAATAGTGGGAGACTTCAAGAGCCCACTTTCACCCTAGGCTAGGTCAACCGGGCGAAGACTCAACAAAGAAAAAAGAGCTCTAACAGATGTTATGACCCAAATGGACTTAGTACATATTTACAGAACCTTCCATCCAAACACAAAGGAAAATACATATTTCTTAGCAGCACAGAGAATTTTCTCTAAAATTGAAAACATATATGGTCATAAAGCAAATATCAACAGATACAAAGAAAAGGAATAGCCCCTTGTATCATACCAAACCACCATGGTCTAAGTTAGAATTCAACAACAACCAAAATCACAGAAAGCCTACAAAGTCACAGAAACTGAACATTTCTTCATTGAACCACCTCTGGGTCAGGGAAAAAGTTAAGAAAGAATTCAAAGACTTCCTGGAATTTATGAAAACAAATCCACAACATACCCAAACTTATGAGCCACAATGAAAGCAGTGTTAACAGAAAAATTCATAGGACTAGAGGCCTATATGAAAAACCAAGAGAAATCTCACACAAGAGACCTAATTTCACAGCTGAAGACTTTAGAACAAATAGAAGCAAAATCACCTAGAAATAGTAGATAGCAGAAAATAATCAAACTTAGGGCTGAAATCAATACAGTAGAAATAAAGAGAACAATCAAAGAGGTGGTTATTTGAGAAAGTCAACAAGATAGATAAAGCCTTATACAAACTAACCAAAAGGTGGAGAGAGAATATCCAAATTAACAGAATCAGAAATGAAAGGGAGACATAACAAGAGACACCAAGAAAATCCAGAGAATTATTAGGTTGTACTTTGAAAATCTATACTCTAGTAAAATAGAAAACTTAAAAGAAATGGACAGTTTACTGAACAGGCACCAATTACCAACTTAAATCAAGATCAGATAAATGACCTAAACAGACTTATAACCCCATAGGAAATTGAAGCTGATATTAAAAGACTCTCAACAACAAAGGACCAGGAACAGATGGTTTCAGTGCCAAATTCTACCAGATATTCAAAGAAGAACTCATAACAATACTCAACAAACTGTATACAATAGAAACTGAAGAAACATTGCAAAACTCTTTTCATAAGGCCATAATTACACTGATACCCAAGCCACTCAAATGCTTCGAAGAAAGAGAATTACAGACCAGTCTCCCTCATGAACATTGCTGCAAAAATATTCAATGAAATTATGACAAACTCAATCCAACAGCATATAAAAAAGTCATCTACCACGATCAAGTAAGCTTCATTCCAGAAATGCAGGGATGTTTTAACATACAAAAAATTGTAAATGTCATCCACCATATAAACAAACTTAAGGAAAAAACCACATGTTGATTTCCTTAGATGCTGAAAAAGCCTTTGACAAAATCCAACACTCCTTTATGATAAAAGTCCTGAAGAGATCAGGAATACAGGGAAAATACCTAAATATAATAAAGGTAATTTACAGCAAGCTGATGGCCAACATGAAACTAAATGAAGAAAAACTCAAAGTAATCCCACTAAAATCAGAACCAAGACAAGGCTGTACCTTTTCCACCTATCTACTCAATATGGCTCTCAAAGTTTTAGCTAAAGTACTAAGAGAACAAAATGAGATTAAGGGCTACAAATTAAAAAAGAAGTGAAACTATCTCTATTTGCAGATGATATGATTATATATATAAGTGACCCCCAAAATACTATCAGGGAACTTTTAAAGCTGATAAACACCTTCAGAAATGTATCAGGATACAAGATTAACTCAAAATAATCAATAGCCCTTGTATACACTAAGGATAAAAAGGTGAAATAGAATTAAGGGAATCATCATCATCTATAATAGCTGCAAATAGCATTAAATACATAGGTGTAACTATAACCAAGGAAGTAGCACATCTATTTGACAAAAACTTTAAATCACTGAAGAAAGAAATTAAAGAGGCTATCAGAAAATGAAAAGATCTTCCATGTTCCTGTATAGGTAGGATCAACATAGTAAAAATGACAATCCCACCAAAAGCAATTTACAGATTCAATATAATGCCCATCAAAATCTCAGCACAATTTTTTACAAACCTTGAAAGAACAATATTCAATTTCATTTGGAATAACAGAAAAACCAGGATTGCCAAAACAATTCTGCTTAACAAACCTGTAGAGGCATCCCCATTCCCGACTTCAAGCTATACTACAGAGCTACAGTAATAAAAAACAGCCTGGTACTGGCATAAAAACAGACTTGTGAATCAATGGAATGGAATGAAAGACCTTGACATTAACCCACACACCTATGAACACAGGATTTTTGACAAATAGTCTAAAAATATTCAATGGAAAAATGATAGTATCTTCAACAAGTGGTGTTGGCATAACTGGATGGTAATGTGTAGAAAAATGCAAATAGAACCAAACCTAGCACCCTGCACAAAAGTCAAATCCAAGTGGATCGAAGACCTCAACATAAACCCAGCTACAATAAACTTGATAGAAAAGAAAATGGGAAATACCCTCCAATGCTCCAGCACAGGTAATCACTTCCTAAATAAAAAACCAGTAGCACAGACACTGAGAACAACAATCAATAAGTGGGACCTCCTGAAACTGAGAAGTTTCTGGAAAGAGAAAGACACAGTCAATATGACAAAATGACAACTTACAGAATGGGAAAAGATCCTCACCAACCATGACAGAGGACTAATCTCTAAAATATATAGAGAACTCAAGAGACTAGAGCCCAAAACCCTTAATGACCCAATCAAAAAATGGATTTCAGAACTAAAAAGGGAATTCTCAGCAGAAGAAGTATGAACAGCTAAAAGGCACTTGAAAAATTGCTCAGCATCTTTAGCCATCAGAGAAATACAAATCAAAACAACTTTATGATATCACCTTACACTTGTCATAATGACTAAGATAAAAAACACAGATTACAGCCTATGCTGAAGAGGATGTGGAGTGAGGGGAACACTCCTCCATTGATACTGGGAGTGTAAGCTTGTTCAGCCACTCTGGATTGCAATATGGCATTTCCTCAGAAAACTGGGAATCAATCTCCCCCAAGGATCTAGCAATTCTAGCAATTCCACTATTGGGCATATACCCAAAAGACACACATTCAAACCCCAAAGGTATTAGCTCAACTATGTTCATAGCAGCATTATTTGTAATAGCAAGAACCGAGAAACAACCTAGATGCCCCTCAACTGAAGAATGGATTAACATACTGTAGTACATCTACACAATGGAATACTACTCAGCAGTAAGAAAAAATGATATCCTAAAATTTGCAGGCAAATGGATGAATTTGGAGAATCTCCTCCTGAGTGAGGTACCAAAACTCAGAAAGATAATCATTGGTTATACTCACACATTAGTGGACTTTAAACAAAAAGCGCAGAATGCCCAAGCTGCAATCTACAACCCCAAAACAGCTTGGGACCCGAAGGAACTGAAGGGAGACATCCAGGGGGTGCCCTAGGAAGAGAAAATAGAGAGGATCTCCTTAGCTAATTGGGAGCATAAGGGGTCGCAACCAAGAAGGGATGGGAACAAATCATGAGAGAAGGAGATGATTCTATGAGAGGAACAGCAAGGAGGGAGAAGAAAAAGAGATGGAGATCTTAATAGAGGAAGCCAGTGTGGGGTTGGAAAAAGACCAGGTGCTAGGGAAACCTCCAAGAACTTACAGGATGTCTCTGGCTAGGTCTATAATCAATAGTGAAGGAGTTGCCCAGACTTGACTTCCCTTATAATCAAATGAATAGTCACCCTAAGTGCCATCACAGGACTATATCCAATAAGGAATAGAGGTGGAGGCAGGGATACATGGCTGAGCACTGGGCTGAGTTCCTGGTCAGCTAAAAGCAGTGGGGGAAAATTTATATAAACAAGGAGATAGGGATTATGAGGAAATTCTCAAAGTGATGGCTGGTGGGAGATCTGGAGAGCTCACTGAATCAAGAACAGCCACTGGAGAAGCATCAGGAAAAGAAACTAGGCCCTCCAATGGTAGGCAACTGTCCACTAACATGGGCAGTATGTGGTGCCTCGTCGACACTAAAGAACAAAACCCATCAACAAACAGACAGACCCAGAAATCAGTAGCTACACTTGTAATCATCCCAAACCCAGTTTAAAAATACAATTAAATACAATTAACCACCATAGCCCAGCTATCCTAGACAACAAGACTTGAGTTTTCCAACACAGTTGAAACACAAGAAGATTACCTTAAATTACCAATTTTATGAAGATGATAGATGTTCCTAAAAAGACAATGAAAAAAATCCCTAAAGAAATACAGAAAAAGGTAACCCCAAAATTAGATTAAGTTAATAAATCCCTTAAGGAATGCCAAGAAACCCAAACAACAACAATAAAAAACAGGTAAATGGTACTATTCAAGATATAAAAGTGTAAATAGAAACAATAAAGAAAAAACATGAGGGAATTCTGGAAATGGAAAATCTGGGCAGGCAAACAGAAACTACAGAGGCAAGCATCACTAACAGAATATGAGAGAGTGAAGAATGAATCTCAGGTCTTGAAGATATGATAGGGAAATAAACCTACTAGGGAAAGAAATGTTTAAATTTTTTAAAATGTCTAATGCAGAATATCCAGGAAACATGGGACACCATGCAAAAACTAAACCTAAAAAGAATAGGAATAGAAGAAGGAGAAGCCAATCTACAGATTCAATGCACTGCACATCAAAATCCCAACCCAATATTTTTTGGACCTTGAAAGAACAGTATTAAATTTCATTTGGAATAACAGGAAAGCCAGGATTGCCAAAACAATTTTACTCAACAAAAGAACCTCAGGAGGTATCACCATCCCTGACTTCAAGCTATACTATAGAGCTACAGTAATAAAAACAGCCTGGTACTGGCATAAAAACAGACTTGGGGACCAATGGAATAGAATTGAGGATCCAGACATTAACCCAAAAACCTATGAACACCTGATCTTTGACAAAGAGGCCCAAAACATTCAATGGAAAAAAGATAGTTTATTTAACAAATGGTGTTGGCATAACTGGAAGGAAGTGTGTAGAAAAATGCAATTAGATCCGAGCCTGTCACCCTGCACAAAACTCAACTCCAAGTGGATCAAAGACCTCAACTTAACCCCAACCACTTTGAACTTGATAGAAGAGAAAGTGGGAAATACACTTCTACAAATTGGCACAGGCCACCATTTCCTAAATATAACACCAGTGGCACGGGCACTAAGACCAACAATCAATAAGTGGGATCTCCTGAAGCTGGGAAGCTTCTGCAAAGCCAAGGACACTGTCAATAGGACAAAACGACAGCCTACAGAATGGGAAAAGATTTTCACCAACCCTACAAGTGATAGAGGACTGATCTCTAAGATATATAAAGAGCTCAAGAATTTAGATCCCAAAACCTTGAATAACCCT
>PVIH01007260.1:45000-102255 GCA_004025045.1 Sigmodon hispidus | reverse complement strand
CAAGCTTACACTCCCACCAACAATGGAGGAGTGTTCCCCTTGCTCTGCATCCTCTCCAACATAGGCTGTCATCTGTGCCTTTTATCTTAGCCAATCTAACAGGTGTTAGGTGGTATCTCAAAGTTGTTTTGATTTGCATTTCTCTGATGGCTAAAGATGAAGAGCACTTTTTCAGGTGCCTTTCAGCCATTCGTAATTCCTCTGCTGAGAATTCCCTTTTTAGATCTGAACCCCATTTTTTGATAGGGGTATTCAAAGTTTTGGGATCTAAATTCTTGAGCTCTTTATATACCTTAGAGATCAGTCCTCTATCACTTGTAGGGTTGGTGAAAATCTTTTCCCATTCTGTAGGCTGGCGTTTTGTCCTATTGACAGTGTCCTTGGCTTTGCAGAAGCTTCCCAGCTTCAGGCGATCCCACTTATTGATTGTTGGTCTTAGTGCCTGTGCCACTGGTGTTATATTTAGGAAGTGGTGGCCTGTGCCTATTTGTAGAAGTGTATTTCCCACTTTCTTTTCTATCAAGTTCAAAGTGGTTGGGGTTAAGTTGAGGTCTTTGATTCACTTGGATTTGAGTTTTGTGCAGGGTGACAGGCTCGGATCTATTTGCATTTTTCTACACACTTCCTTCCAGTTATGCCAACACCATTTGTTAAATATACTATCTTTTTTCCATTGATCGGATCTATTTGCATTTTTCTACACACTTCCTTCCAGTTATGCCAACACCATTTGTTAAATATACTATCTTTTTTCCATTGAATGTTTTTGGCCTCTTTGTCAGTCAATTATTTTTTAATAGCACCGTGACACCAAATATTTTTGTGACTCTCCACTGTTCCTGGGTTTAACTGAAAATTCATACAGTGTATTCTGATTGTTTTTCATTTGTCTCTTCTCAGACCTTTCTCACCTCCCCACTTTTCTGACTCGATGCCTTCCTTCTCTCTCTAATTCTCTTCATAAAACAAATAGACAAATAAAAAAATTGAACCAAAATAAAAAGTATAAAAAGGCAGAAGAGAACCATTTACATAGACACTCATATACAAAAACAAAATCCACAAAATTGGAAACAATATATAAGCAAAAGAACAATAAGATAAAACAATTCCCAAACAAAGCAGTATGAGATAAAAAAAAAATCTACAGAAATACTGTTGAGTTTATTTTGTGTTGGCCATGTTTCTGCTGGACCCAGGGCCTGCCCTTGAGTGAGGTTTGTATAGCAGTGAGATACCACTGTGGAAAATTGATTTTTCCTTTGCAAGCAGCTGCCAATGGGAAAGAGCTTCTTGGTTATAGAGGGGAGTTCATGTCCATTTCCCTTCTTATTGCTGCAATTCTGTCTAGCTTGAACTTATGTATGCCCTGTCCATGCTGCCACAGTCTGTGAGCTGATAAATGAGTCCATCCTGGTGTGTCTGGAAGACACTGTTTCCTTGATGTCAATCATGGCCTCTGGCTTCCCACCTCCCTCAAACACAATCCAGACCTATGACTGTGGTGTTAGGATCTTGATAGAATCTAGAAGCACCTGGAAGATGGCCACAAGCATTATGCTAACTGATGTGGGAAGACCTGTCCATTATGAGTAAGACTGTCCCTGGGGCAGAGATCCTGGATTGTGTCAATGGAGAGGAAGACTGACTAGCCAGCATGCATCTGTGTCTTACTCTGACTCCTGAGTGTGGATGTGACCAGCTGTTTCAAGCTCCACCTGAGGTGACTTTCTTATCATGATGGACTGTACCTGGAATGTTGAGTTGAAATAAATACTTTTTTTCCTAAGTTGCTTTTGTTAGGTTATTTGTTACCACAACAGGAAAAGAAACTAAAACAATAATCAACTTTTCTGGTGTGTGTGTGTGTGTAAGTCAGGAGTCAACCTCAGGTGGTGTTCCTCACAATGCTGCCCCTTATTTTTCTCTCTCTGGCCTGGATGTTGCTGATTTGTCAAGTAGGTTTACTAGCCAACAAGTCCCAGAGATTTACCTGTATTTACCTCACCAGTTCTGGGAATACAAGCATGTGCTATCATGCTAGGTTTTTGGTTTTTTCTTTTTTCTTTTTTAAATGTGAGTTCTTGAGTTCAAGCTTGGGTTCTCTCGCTTGTAAGACTGACCAAGCCATCTCCCCAGTTCCCATCTCCAAATGAGACATAGACCTAAGCCCTAATAGATAAATGAGGAAATCAGGACTCAGTTAGGAAAACTCAGAACAAACAGATGCCTCTACTCTGATCTAGACCTCACTGGTCCTTAGTCACACTGCCTCTTTATATCTGACCATTAAACATGTTTTAAAGGGGGCAAAGTCCAATTGCATAATAGATCTGGCTGTCTGAAACATGATGATTAGCACTAATGGTTTGGTATTACCTGGCTTGCCTGTGTTAGGTTTACAGTAAAGAATGTCTACTACTTATTAACTGTCCTTTTAGATATATTAGTGACTGTCTCACCTGAATTATAACAAAGACGCACTAGAGAAATTCAATGTGGGCGGTAAAATTCTTTGAAGAATAACTAATTATAATTGGGGAGTCTGAACACATTTCAGAGTTGCACATTAATATGCAGTGTGGTTAATTGCACCATAATGACAGTGTTTTAGAATGCCATGCAAAGTGTTTAATCCTTTTCAGATTTGCCCTCCAATCAGTGGTCTGCCTTCATTTTCCCTATTGATGACATCAGCCAAGGAGAAGGGGTCAGTAGCGAGATTGCACCTATGCATCTAATCATCTGGGAAACTTGTATAATAGATTTTTCCTATCTGGATTTTATATTCAATCAGAGTGATGTTTCCTTTATGAATGAGGGTTGATTAGTTAGTGGCTGCAACAGAGAAAATAATATAAGCTTTTATTTACTCAGATAAGTTATGCTGGGGCCATTATTTGGTCTGATTGAATTGATGGAGACGTTTACATTACCAAAGCACACAGACCCACTTAAATTTTATTTATAATGTTAATTATATACTGCAGGAGTTACTACTGTGGTCTTATTTGTGTGTTTACTGTCACTATCTGGGATTGTTTATACATTTGGTGATTCGATAGCTCCTTCCCTCCCATTGGACCATGCCCCTTCTGCAGTTGTGAGCAATCTACACTCACAGAAACTTGATTGTGTTCACTGATTTTCTTTTTGCTGTGACCTAACATCTGAGAAGAAGCATCTTAAAGTAAGAAGGATTTGTTGTGGCTTAACCGACTTCAGGGCATCAGGTCCATCACAGTGAAAGGCATGCAGATAGAAATGAACCTGCAGTCAAGAAGCAAAGAAAGATGAGTGCTAGAGGTCAGTTTGCCACTCCACCCTCAGCTTAAAGTCTGGGTCCTCAGTCTACAGGGCAGTATCACAAGTGTTCAGGGGGAATCTTCCTTTTACAAGGTGTGTCTCCTGGGCGACTCCAAGTCAAGTCAAATTGACAAGACAGGTAACCATTATTCTGCTCTTTGCTCACAGTGACCTGATAACCCTAATTCAGAAAAGGAGGCTCAGCTCAGTTCAGAGCTGGTTAAGGATACACCATGGAGGTGATCTTTGGTAGTTGTTCCTCCTCCTTCATTTCATGTTTATACATTCCTGTTAACAGTTGTGTTTTTTTTAATCTTGCATATTCTGAAAACCTTTAAAATTCACCCTTTAAGAACAGGATTAAAATTCCATTCCTGAAGGATGTTGTCTTCGTTTCTTTCCTGCTGCTGTGCTAAAGAACCTGACAAAAGCAACAAGGCAAGAAAATGTTCTTTCTGACCCTGCCGGCCTACAGTTCAAGGTTCAGAGCATCATGGTAGTGAAAGTCAAGTTCATGACCGAAGTTAGCCATCACAGATGCATAGCGTAATTCTCCCAGAGAGACCAGTTAGCTTTGCTTTATCTCACTATTGCATCTGAACATTACATCATAACAGCCACAGCAAACTTTACCACAAGAGCCTTTGATATGTCTGCCTTCATTAGCTGATTGGTTTGTCTGGAAGTGAGGACAATGTTGTAATTATCTATTTCATCCACTAAGCTAATAGTGCTTGGCACATATGTCCTTCTGTGAGGCACAACCTTAATTATCCTTCTAAAATAATTACTTTTTAAACATTTATTATTTATTTGTGGGTGGGGTTGTGCACACCCATGCCATGGTGTGTGAGTGGCCGTCAGAGGACTGTTAGCAGGAATCAGCTCCCTCCTCCTACCACATTTCTCAGTGTGGGGAGATGTTTTGTCCCACCTAGTCCTGCAGCCACTTATAAAATAATCATTCAGAGGCTTAATAGTAATTAAAAATATTTTGGCCTATTGCTCAGGCACATTACCAACCAGCTCTTACAATTTAAATGCACCTATTTCTGTGTTTTGCCACATGTCTTGTGGCATTACCTGTATTATGATATACCTTGTTTTTTGTCCTGGTCTTTCCAGATGTCATGGGTTTCTTGACAGGCTTCTTAAGTAGTAGGAGCCATGCAATGCTCTCACTGCAATCCTTTTGCTACACAGGAGTTTTGTGTAGTAGAAATGTTGGTTCAGAGAGGGAAGTTTTTCATAGTTCTATATTTAGGCATCCATCTGTTAGTGCCCTGTGCCCCTAGCCTATGACCTTATGCATGTTTCTTAGTTTACTTATTCTAGTAAGGCAGATTAGGTGGAACTAGAGTTAGGTATTTCTCTCCCTCAAATCAGAAGCTACAGTGCTGTTGAGTCCCTTCTTCATGGACAGAGTTGGGCATGTTCGTTTCCTTGACAGTTGGGTTTTGATCATACCTTACTGAGTTAATCTCTGGTCAAATACTTTCTTTTGAAGGAAAGCCTTGTGAAGATGGAGACAATGTGTCAGGTATATTCCAAAATGGCTGCTATCTGCTTCCTGTGGTGGAAATGTAAGGTTATTTTAATATTTATTGTGAGAACTTTGTAGGTCTCTCAGTGGCAAAAATTAAAGAGCTATGGCCCTCCTCCATGTCTCGGATTGCCTGGAGTTTTTAAGTCTCAAGCATGTCTTGTATTAATTCATCAGATAGTTTGAGTTTTCCTAATCTTACTGCTTTCTCTGGAATTTTCTGTCACTTGCCTGTGCTGCCATGAGTATTGTTTCTTTGTACCTACATGCTTCTCATCAATTTGGAAGGTAGAGTTTTATATGGTGGTCTCAGTTTTCTGATGTATCTACATTTTTTCCCCAATTTGTTCATATAGATAGATGGCTAACTTCCAAGTTTTTTACCTGCTAAATACCAACATCTGTTTAATTTTGAGGGGGTGTAGTTGTAATGGATATAAAATTCTTAGTTGTGGATTATGTTTTAGAGACGGGATTTAGCTTAGGCTGTCCTTGAACTTCCATATGGCAACAGGATGATCTTGAATTTCTGATCCTTCTGCCCCTACCTATAAGTGCTGGGATTGTTAATTTATGTAATAGGGAGGTTGAACCCAGGCCCTCATTTATGCTAGGCAAGCACGCCACCAACTGAGCTACACTCCTAGCTCTGGATGACAGTGCTCAATTCAGCAGTTTAAATATGTATCTGGCCTTTATGGTTCATGGTGAGAAATCAACTGTTAGTTTACTAATCATATTTTCTCACCATATACTGTTTATTCTCTTGCCGTTTCAAGATTCTCACTTTGTTTTTGAACTTTGACAGTCTGATTATGACAACTTAGGACATAAATTTCTCAGTTTATCTTACTAGGAATTTTCCGAGCTTCTTGGACTTACAGACATGAATCTCATCAAATCTGGAGACTTGGAAGGAAGCCTTTCGTTCCTTCCTTCCTCCCTCCCATTTGCCATCACTGTCATTATCCTGCTTCCTTTTCTCTTTCATCTTTGAACACATTTTACTATGTGGCCCTAGCTGGCCTGCAGCTCACCAGTACATCACACTGGCCTTGAACTCATAGAGCATGCCTCTGCCTTCTAGGTGCTGGAATTAAAGATGTGCGACACCAGGCCTAGCTTTTTTTTGGGGGGGGGGTGTTAAAGCCATGGTTTCTCTTGTTACTGTAGCTTAGGCTTTCCTCAAACTGGTTAACTTAGACTGACCCAGAACTTGCAGGAATTCTCCTGCCTCAGCCTCCTAAGGGCTGAGATTCCAGGTATATGCCTCTATATTCAGCAGCTATTATTTTTTAAATATTCTTTTCTCCTTTTCATCTCTATAATTTTTTTTTTAAAGACAAGGTTTCTCTTTACGTAGTTTTGGCTGTCCTGGAAATCCATATGTAGTCTAGGCTGGCCTTGAATTCACAGAAATCCTCCTGCTTCTGCCACCCAAGTGCTGGGATCAAAAAAGACATATACCATCATGCCCTGCTCCCTCTAGGATTTTTATCACCCTCACCCACATGCACATACAAGAACATACATGCATACAAACTCTATGGTGTCCTACAGCAATCTGGCATCTCATTCATTTCCCCCCAAGACTGTAGAAGTTCAGCTAACCCTATTCAGGCTCTCTAGCTCTTTCTTCTGTTATCTGAGTCTTTAGTTAGAGCCCCAATTTTAGATAGCTTTTTCTGTACTTTTCAACTTTGGGATTTTTATTGGTTTCTTTTAATAATTTCTATCTCCTATTCAATTCCATATTTGGTGATACACATGTGTATTTAAACATCATGCTGGTTAGTTGAGTATACTTTAAATTGCCAACTAACAATGTCTGGCTCTTTTGGGGAACAGAATGTCAATTATTATTATAATTTTATGTTGCATGTTTCATGTTTGGCTGTCTTGTAACAATTTGTTGAAATTTGGGCATTTAAAACAATCATGTGATGCTGAAGATGTAGCTGAGTAGTGTGTAGCATGCACGATGTCCTTGTGCATCTCCCACTACTACATGAAACCAGAAGTGCTGATACATGTCTGCAATTCTAGCATCTGGGTAGACCAGAGTTTAGGGTCATCCTTATGCTGCATGAGATTTGTGGTGATATATTATGTATCAGATAAAGTCTGCTTAAAGATCAGAGACATAGAAGTACAAGACACTAAGAAAACTTACCACTACTACTGAAACCTCAGGCCAAGGGCGTTAGATCCTGTCTCCACAAATCCTCAGACTGAATCTCTAAGTCCTCAGCCAAAATGGAAGGGAAGGGGTGAGTTCCTGACTTCTCCCACCTTACATTTCCTTTCCTGCCCAGCCATTTCACTTCCAATTTCAACTTTCCTAGTACTGAGATTAAAGGTGTGTGCCTTTAATTCCAAGCAATGGAATTAGAGGTGTGTGCCACTACTGCCTGGCTCTGTTTCTCTTTTAAATTAGATTAATCTCCTATAATGGAGATGGCCTTGAACTCACAAAGATCCAAATGAATGTCTGCCTCTGAGTGCTAGGATTAAAGGCCTGTGCCACCACTGCCTGACCACTATGGCTAACTCAGTAGCTGTCTCTGTCCTCTAATCTTCAGGAAAATCTGTATTAGATTAAAAACAATATAGCACCACAGAGATCCTGTTTCAAAATAAATAAATATGAATAAATAAAATAACACACTATAATTTTTAGACACTGAATGCTCTCTGGGTTTATTGATACTGCTGATGTGTAGCTATTGTTTATTGTTGATTTTATTCTTTGTATCTTGTGACTGACGGAGTTGCTGGCTGATTACTTCATCGACCAGCTAATGATTGTACAGCAGCTTGGCTCCAGGATTTAAGCCAGTAAAGTCTCTTTGCAGAGAGGCTCTCTGTATACACTGAACCAGGTGACCAAAACATTCTAGTGGTTGTTTACAATGTCTTATCTTTCACTTCCTATTACACAGAGCCTCAAGGCCTTGCAGGTGGAGGTGGGACTCTGCTTCCCCATTCCTCCTACATCTGGCTCTCTAGATTTTGAGGAAAGTACTGAACTTTATTCCCTATGGGACCTCTCAATCACCTGTTTGCGTGATTTGTTGGTTACTTCGTGTTTCTGTTGCTGGTGATTGTTTCTTAATTAAAAAAAAAGAAGAAGACTGTTCACAATGAACATCCAGGCAGGCTAATTAACAACAGGATTGAGAAGGGCTGTGGAGGAACTATGCTTCCTCCAGAGCAGCTGGGAGCTGTTTTCACTATGGACACAGGGCTCATGGTTTGAAGGGCTTTGAAGGCCACTGTGGATCTAGAGAGAGAGGCCTGGGGTGTGTAATAAGTTTTCTATCCCTCAATAGTAGGTTTCTTTGCTGATTCAAATTAAGTCAAATTGAAAAATTTATATGAGCAAAGGTTTATATATGTTTATATGCGCAAAGCAACTCCTGGGCAGGTTCCCCAGTCCCAGAGAAGCCTCACCTCCATGTTGTAGAATATTATTTTTAGTTTTGTTGCATTTGTTTGTGTTGTGGAACACTGTTTAATGATGCAAAGTTGTTGCATTCTTTTATGTTGCATTTGTTTAAATCTGTGAAGCTGTGTTACTTTGCCTGTCTAAAACATCTGATTGGTCTAATAAAGAGCTGAACAGCCAATAGCAAGGCAGGAGAAAGGATAGGTGGGGCTGGCAGGTAGAGCGAATAAATAGAAGGAGAAAAAGCAGCGTTGAGAAGCAAGAGAGATCAAAGAGTAAAAAAAGAAGAGGCTACCACTCAGACACACTCCAGCCAAGGAGTAAGAGCGAAAGTAAGATTACAGAATTAGAAAAGGAAACAGTGCAAAGTCAAAAGGAATGTAAGAAAGGCTGTCTAGAAATAGGTCAACCTAAGGCTGGGCGCTTATAAATAATAATAAAACTACATATGTGATTTATCTGGGAGCTGGGTGATGCCCCCCTCAAAAGAATAAAAAAACATCCAACTACACCCAGAACTTAAAGCAGGAAGATCACGTAGACTGTAGGTGAAGGGTGATGATGCATCTGTCAGAAGCTGGGTTTGTGCCCCAGTATGATCAAAAGCTGAACACTTTAGATGGGGACTGGGGCGGCTAGCAGCTTCAGGGGAGGAAGCTGCCGTAGCTGCCAAGGATGTGGAAGTGGGGATTTTGAGTGCCTTCTCTTTTGTGTGGAGAGTCTCTCAGTGGACAGCATTTTGAGAGACAGGATTGGGTGTTCTCAGATTATGTAGGCTTAATGGGAAGTTTCTGGCTAACAGGGAGTTAAGTTTCATAAAGCAGATTGCTCTCCCCAGGATCCAGTTAGTTTTCTTAAATACAAGCATGTGGTGATAAATTGTTAGCAATCCAAGAAATAAAGCTTGCCTGAAAATCAGTGGGTAGAGCCAGCCACAGAGTTAGCCATAGAGGTCAGGCAGTGGTGGCACACACCTTTAACCCTAGCACTCAGGAGGCAGAGATCTGTCTGGATCTTTCTGAATTCAAAGCCACACTGAACTACATGAGATTGATCCTATCCAGAGGAGAAACAGAGCAAGGCAGTGGTGGCATACATCTTTAGTCTCATGCCTCTGTTCCCAGTACTTGAGAAGCGCACAGCCTTTAATCCCAGAATTAGGAAGTTTGAGGATGGAAGTAATATGGTTGAGCAGATAAGGAAATATAAGGTAGGAAGAGACAAGAGTTGGCCCGTTCCATTTCCACCTTGTGCTTGCCTTCACTTCCCCACCTAGTCTGAGGATTCCTGGAGACAGGATCTTCCCCTTTCACCTGAGGAGTTGGTGAGGTGAGAAGTGGCTGTGGCTTGTTCCTCTGTCTCTTTGATCTTTTAGCATTTGCCCCACTATCTGGCTCCAGATTTTCATTATAAGATCAGCTAGGATTCATGCAGTACAAGCCCACTGTTGATTTACATTTTTCTTATTTTTCCAGTATTCTGGGGGGGAAAAGTTTGGCCAGTTTCCCCACTGTTTTCACTGTTATTTGAAAAGGAAGCTTCTAGAGTTTTTCTGTTGATAGCATTCTGGGTTGCACTAAATGAGTGCATACTGCTAAACTGCTACCCAATTAGCAAATAACACAATTTTCTACTGAATGGGAAAAATGAGGATATGGCTGCTTCAAAGTATGGTTGAGGAGAAAGTTTACTGTAGACATGAGGAAGAGCATAGCCAGAAGCATCAGGGAGAGGTAAGACTGAACATGGCCAGCAGACTGAACTGGGCTATGAGAGGAGAGGAAGAGGAGCAAGAGAGGAAGAGAAGAAAGAAGAAATGAAGAATGCTAGCGTGGAACGAGGAGCCCAGGGCTAGCTAGGAAACCAAGGGACATATTGGTCAAAACGGCTCAGGTTATATAAGGCCAGGGGGAGGGAAGCCCAGCCCTTGGACTGGAGAGAGCAAAGTGAGGAGAGCTGGAAGGAGACACAGATACTGAGCTGAGACCTAGCATTCCAGCTTTTTTGTTCATAATCTCTTGGAACTACTTTCTGCTGAAATTGGGGCATTATTGTTGAGCCCAGAAATGTTGAAATGATGGACAAAGGACAGGAAGAAAGAGAGGCATGGAGGCCAGAGAACATCTGTTTCTCTCCCTGCCCAGGTTCTACAAGACCATCTGGGGCCATTTTGGAACAGTCTACAATGCAGATTGTGAAGGAACACAATCTGGGACTGGCACTCTGCAGGCAGTTGTGGAACAGTCTGAAGTTGATTGGAAATCTGATGGGGCAGATAAAAGTTAGGGACAGAAGATAAAGATAAGGAACTTAGGAGAAAATCTTTCTCTTGGGTGTACATTTGAAACTTCCAGGGTCCTGGTAGTTGGAAAAAGGAAGGAGCCCCTAGACCAGGGGAAGGGATAAAATCCTACCCTCAAAAATAGGCAGGTAGTAAAACTTAGGCTGTTGATTGACAGGAGTCCATTTGACCTATGAGAGATGGATCCAAGTTGACCTCTGAATCTTACTTGAATTTTTTTAAGTTTACAAAAAAAAGAGATAAAATTTTTAGATATATTAGCATTACCATTATTTGTAATCTGTACTGAAATTATAGTGAAAGCTTGGAAACCCAAAAATGATTCTGGGTTAAAAGCATTAACATTCTTTCCAGAGGGCTAGATATATGGATTGGACAGAGGTGTTTTTAGCACAATGAGAAGCACTTTTAAGTCTGTACTTCAAAGACAATTAAAGAAAATTGAAAATTTTGAGTTGAGAGTATGATAATAGGAGTTGGGGCTTTACCAGGGCTAGAATAATAGCTTATCAGAACTCTGTTGATTAATGTTAAAACTAAACTTGGCACTTTTGAAGTCTTAATATAATAATAGCATACAAAGAAGGAAAGAAATCTGAACCATTTCTCATTACCTTAAATCACTTTCTTATACCTTTACAACTTGCATTTACACACCTTAAATTACTTTTTTAGATCCTCATAACTTAAGCTTTTACATGTTGATTTTTATTCTTTTGTTCTTTGTTCATTGGGAACCTGCTACCCAGCTCCCAAATAAATCACGTATGGAGGCTTTATTCTTGATTATAAATGCCTGACCTTGGGGCTGGAGAGATGGCTCAGCGGTTAAGAGCACCATCTGCTCTTCCAGAGGACCCAGGTTCGATTCCCAGCACCCACATGGCAGCTAACAACTGTCTGTAGTTCCAGTTCCAGGCAAACACCAAGGCAAATAAATAAATAAATAAAGTTTAAAAAAATGCCTGACCTTAGCTTGGCTTGTTTCCTGCCAGTTTTTCTTAAGTTAAATTATAGCATCCACCTTTTGCCTCTGGGCTTTTTGTTTTTCTTCCTTCTGTAAATCTTACTCCCACTCTGTGGCTGGCTGTGTAGCTGAGTGGCTGTTCCCTGGAATCATCTTCTCCTTGTTCTCTTGCTCTTTCTTCTTTTCTTCACAGATTTCTCCTTCTATCTATTCTCTCTGCCTGCCAGCCCTGCCAATCCTTTCTCCTGCCTTGCTATTGGCTCTTCAACTCTTTATTAGACCAACAGGTGTCTTAGGCAGACAAAGTAACACAGCTTCACAGAGTTAAATAAATGCAACATAAAAGAATACAACATACCTTTGCATCATTAAACAAATGTTCCACAGCATAAACAAATGTCACAACATTCATATTTACCCCATCTCTTATAGGAAGGGAATTTATAGTCCATCAGAAATATTTTATAATCTTTAGAAGTTATCAATATGTCATGCTAATCTTCATCAATAGATTAATTGATCCCTCTCCCTTTGTTTTTTCTTCTCCTTCCCCTTACTCCCCCCCTTCACACACACACACACACACACTCCCACATGGGGGAAAGTCTTATGATATAGCTCAAGGGTCTTTTTTTTTTTGAGGCAGGATCTCATCTTTTATACCTTGTAGATCAAACTCACCTCAAACCCAGAGATCCACTTTCTTCTACCTCCTGAGTACTAACTAGTATTAAAGGAACACATACATTTTTGTTTTTCAAGACAAGGTTTCACTCTGCAGTATAGACTGGCCTGAAACTCAGTGCATATCCCAAGTTGTCCTCAGACTTATAGTCTTCTCATCCCAACATCCCAATTGCAAGAAGGACGAGTATGAGCTACCATATGGACAGGTATGAACTACCACACAGAGAGGTGCAAAGTTCCACATGGATAGGTGTGAGCCACCACACGAATGGGTGTGAACTACCACATGGACATGTGTGAACTACCACCACACTGACACGTGTGAACTACCACACAAGTAGGTGTGAGCCTCCACACTGAGGATTCCAAGTCCCTCAGAAGCAACTTTTCTTTTTGCCTCTATATGGTAAAACTAAGATTCTCATTAAGAAGTCTCACAAGGGACCAGAGTGACCACTCCACAATAAAGAACACTTATTGCCTTTGCACAGGACTCAGGTTCAGTTCTCAGTACCTATGTCTGCTCACAACCATAACTCCAGTTCCAGGGCAACCAAACCCTCTTTTGGCTCCCTGGCATGCACATGGTATACTAACACAATATAGGCAAAACACCAGACACATAAATAAAAATAAAGCAATCTTTAAAATATAAATCTTGTAAGACAACAATTAAATCTCATAGCCACTTTTTGACCATTTTTATTCCAGATTACGTTGCCTTTTATTTCTCATTTATACCCAGCTGTTTTGGACCCTAGTGCATTAGAGGCATGTTTTGCAATTCTGATATTTCCTATTGCTAGGTCAGAAAAACTCTAAGATATGATGCTTTTGCCATGTTATATGTGTATTCCAACACTCCCCAGCTAACAACAGAGAGAGAGAGAGAGAGAGAGAGAGAGAAAGAAAGAAAAAAAAAGAAAGCAAGATGACAAGATGAACAGGCCATGGAGAGTATGTCTGTAAGTAACTCCCCTCCATGGCCTCAGCTTTAGCTTAGGCCTCCAGGTTCCTGCCCTGTTTGAATTCCTATCCTGACTTCCTTCAGATCGATTGTATGTGAAGTGCAAACCAAACAAACCCTTTCTTCTCCAGATAGCTTTTGGTTTTATCACAACAATGACAATCCTAACTGACCTCTGAGAACTACAGCCATTATCATCTGCAGCAACGAAAACAGCCTCCTCCCACCTCCTTATCTGTTTCTTTGCCTTTCATGTCCACCCTTTCTACAACTATTGTCCATTCACACACAAAAAGAGTAACATTCACTGAACAACAAAGACCCAGGCACTTGAGTTTTAGCCTGAGTTCTGCTGCTAAGTAGGCATGTCACTCAGAACACGTAATTTTTTTCAGATGAGTTTATCTGCCTCTTCTGTAAAGATGATAAAATTGGGTCAGATTTATCTGATAGTCATAGGATGCTAGGACAGCCACAACTATTTAAAAGGTATGATGGCACAAGATCATTTGACTGGACACTGGCAGCATTCCAAAACCACAACCACTGAGGTCCTAATCAGTTAATTTAATTCATAGAATGTTTAACACAGGTACAGCTTTTGTTCTGGGAACTTCAGTTAAGAATAGACGTTACCAAATGGGAAAAGGAAGTGAAGATGTTTGTGATCCATGTAAAAGCTCAGCAAGGGTGACCTCCTAAGAAAAGGCCTTCAATAATCAAGTCTATGTGATGACCTACTCTGTGACTAGTACTCACCTTCTTTTTCCAGCTGTCCCTGTCCTTTCCCAGTGGACTTCGTCAAAATAGCCACATGGCAGGGCTGAAGGTTATGCATAGATGCAACAACATGTACTTCTGGCCTCCAATACTGCTATGGCTAGCTACAACAGGGTCTGAGTACTCAGCCTACATCAACACCAATATGGCATCCTTCTTGGGGTGACTAGCCAGTCCCTGGTGACAGGCTGATTACGTTGGGCCATTTATATCATGGAAGGGATAGCACTTAGTCATTTCTAGAGCAGGTAATTGTTCTATGTATAATACTTCTTTTTAATTTAATAATGTATTTATTACTAATTATTATTATGTGTTTGCATAAGTAGAGGTGTGTACATACCACTATGTATGCGTGGAGGTTGGAGAGCAATCATCAGGAATCAGTTCTCTTCTTCCACCATGCATCCCATGGATCAGACTCAGCTTGGCAGGCTTACCCACGGAGCCATCTCACCAACTGTACCATTTGTGGATTTACAGAGCACCTTACTCACTGCATTTTGTGTACACTGTAGACCAAGTCCATCACATTGCTTTTGAATAAGGAACTCACTTTACAGGCAAGGAAGTGCAGTGATGGGCTCATACCCTCTAGTCTTCACTGGCTTTCCCATGTTCCCTACCACCATCAAGTGCCTGGCTTGAAGGAATGCTGAGGCAGCTTTCTGAAGACAAGGTTTCCAAGCCAGCTGGTTGTGTGTGTGTATATGTACAAAATTTCTTCAGAGGGCTGAACATGCTCAGAATCAGTGTCTAATATTTGGTACTGTTTCCCCATAGCCATGATTCACGAGTCCAGCAGCAGTTAAGGGGCTGAAATGGAAATGCCACCACTTAACATCATCCTTAAAAATTCTTTAACAAAATGTTTACTTCCTATTTTGTCCAGGGAGGGTAGAGCTTCTGCCAGCAGAACATCAAACTATGTGCTGTACTCAGAGTCAAGACTTCCCTGGCCACTTTGGGCTCCTAATGACCCAAGTCAACAGGTTAAGAAAGAAGTAAGCGTTAGCAAAGGAGTTATCCTGAACTCCCAGGGAAAGTGGACCACTGTTCCTCAGTGGAGGTAAGGAAAGAAATGCTTGGGTGAGTCACAGGGTGTCACTTTGGGTGTCTTTGCCATTGCTTATACCCTTCAGTATTACTAACAGGAAACTACAACTACCTAATGTAGGCAGGATAATAAGAGGTCCAAATCTTCAGGAAATGAAAGTGTGGGTCACCCTTCAACCCCCACCCTCCAGGTCTGACCTGTTGAGTACTTGCTAAGGGCAAGGGGAATTCAGAGCGAGTGGAATAAAGTCACTATAATTACCAGCTTCCACTCACGCCCCTCTTTATAGACATGGTTTATTTTCAGCAATTTTTTTTCTATTTTTGACATGAACACATGTTCATATATATATATATATACATATAAAATATACATATAAATCAGGAGTCTTTGTTTCCTTCTTATTCCCTTATCATGTAATGCAACATTGAGTTAATATCAGGCTTTGGTATTCATTCTACATCATCATGTTTAAGTTGTGAGCTGCTATACTCTGGGGAAAGAATTCATGAATTTCTGGTTATACAGAAAATGTTAGGTTAAATTATAACATTATTATTTTTTTAAGTTTGGAAAATATAGCATAAAAAGTGTCAAACTGACAGATGATATGTTGGGTATTTTTGTTGTTTTAACTTGACATAAGCTGGAGTCATTTGAGAAGATGATCCCATCTTTTGACCTGTGGGGCAGATTTTTTTGATGATAACTGATATGGAAGGGCTCAACCACTGTTGACTGTGCCACTCCTGGACAGGGCTGAGTGAGACATTGGAAGCAAGACAGTAGCAAGACTCCCCCATAGCCCTCTGTTCTAGCCTGATTCTAGGTTGCTGCTTTGAGTTAATGCCCTAACTTCTTCTGTGATGGACTTTGATGTGAAAATATAAGCCAAACAAAAGTTTTCCTTCCCAAGTTGCTTGTGATCATAAACTTTGTCATAGCAATAGGAAGCAAATTGATACACTTGGGTGGTAGGTCTCAGTTTCAATTTGACTGGATTAAGAAGTGTCTCGGGCTGGTGAAGAAGGACTTGGTTTGTGGGAGTGTTTCCAGAGAGGATTGACATTTGGGACAGAAAGTGGAGGGAGATTGTAACTGCATTCAAAGCAGGTAACACCATCAGGTGTGCTGGGAGGCCCAGATGGAAGAAAGATGGGGGAGAGGATAAAAAACCCCATTTCTTCTGAGTATCCCTTTCTGCAGCCACTGCCTGTGGGTGTGGACTGCAGCATCTCCAGTCCTTCCAAAGATCTTTCAGACTTCAACTTCGAACTAGAACTGCTAAGACTTTTAATATCTGTATTAAATATGGACTCATACTGATTTTTAAATAATAATCCAGCATCTCAGGGTTTCTTTTGTCCTTTCTTGCTTATTACTATAGTGCACATGTTGGTGAAATGCTTGGAAACATGAAGTTGTTTCAAAAAAATGTTCATATGAAGAAATAACTGAGGTGTAATACGTGTCTTTGCTTTTCAGTTCTATTCCCAAATAACAATGGATCAACAGATAAACTCTATACCACTAAGCCGAGCTATTTTGGAATGCATATCTCTCTCTCTCTCTCTCTCTCTCTCTCTCTCTCTCTCTCTCTCTCACACACACACACACACACACACACACACACACACACACCTCAGATATTTACATGTGTTCTCCAAAAAAGTTATTTTTCTTACATCTTGGGATCTGTGAGTCATTGACACATATATACATATATTTACATAAAATCTTCAGTATTCCTAATACATTCAAAGGTCCAAGTTAATAAACTCCAAGCAATCAATGCAAAAGATAAACAGACAGACACAGGCAGCAGCGATTGGACCAAGAAGTGAGTGACTGTTCTCCCAGCTGCACAGTCCAGTCTTTAGGCCCTAGGCCTCAAGGCACATTCCATTCCCCTCATCCCCACCCATTGTAGCTCCAGTAGCAGACCAGAGGACAAGCCTCCACTCCTCCATATCGGTCCCTGCAACCTACAAGTTTCAACCCATTCATCAACAGTGACCTCAGCAGCTCCCGTAAGACACAGACATCACCACCTGGGGTAAGAGATGGGTACACACAAATGCAAGACTACAATCAACAACATAAAGAACAATATGGCACCACCAGAGCCTGGCAGTTCTACAACAGCAAGATGTGAACATCCCAGTACAGACAAAGCAGAAGAAAATGACCTTTAAAATAACTTTATGAAGATGATGGAGGCCTTTAAAGAGCAAAAGGTAAACAGCACGTGGAGGAGAAGCTAGAAATAGTAACAGAGAAGAGTAAAATACTTTCCGAAGAAAGATCTCAGATTCTTTCGAGCAAGAAACCGAAGGGAATTACATCGAGGATCCTCAGCACTAATTCTGTAAAACAAAGCAAGCAACAGTGATAAAATGATAACAGGGGAGCCCTAGAAACTGAGAAGAAATGAGAAGCTGTCCCAGCAGATTGAAGAGAAGCAGAAAGCGCCAGGAGAATCCCTTCCACAATGAGAAGGAAAGCACCATTAATGAAGAGCTTTAATGGAATTGTTTCTTCCAGTTCCAGGGGAGCGGGGTACAAGCATAGCTGACATCCAAAGCCTTTAGTTGTCTGTACAGCAAGGGTCCAGCCAAAAAAGCAGGTGAAGAGCTGCCAATAGACATAGGTACTGATGTTGAAGGGCCAGAGAGATGGCCCAGTGGGTAAAAGCACTTGCCACCAGGTCTGGTGTCTTGAGTTTGATTCTCCCAGAACCTACATCATTGAAGAAGAGAACCAACCCTCACAGGTTGTCCTCTGACTATTGCTCGAATTCTACTTGGTCTTATAATAAAAACCAGGAGCCAGATGTTGGGGAAAAGCCGACAGATTTGAGAGACAGAGAAACAAGCCACAGCCAGTCTTCATGAATCCTCCTCAGCCTGATGCCGCTAAGTCCTTGGCCAAAAGGACAGGGGATCCTAGGCAACTGGCTGAACTCCTGCCTCTTCTTTCTCTTTCAACTTTCCTAGAGCCAGGATTAAAGGTTTGTGCCACCACCACCTGGCTCTCTTTGGCCTTGTACTCACAGAGATCCAGAGGATGGGATTAAAGGTGTAGGCCACTGCTCCCTGACCTTTAAGGTTAAATGTGGGTGGCTCTGTCCTCTGATTTTTCAGGAAAACTTTATTAGATACGCAATATATCACCACATCTGACCTCCACATGTGTGCATCCACACACATACCAATAATAAAGAAATGTAACTTAAAAGAAATAACTAAAGTTAACAGAAGGTAATGTGGTGTACTGAAATTCTAAGTTAATTTCAAATGCTTTCTTTGAGAGAGCTGCCAATCAAAGTTAGGAAAAACACGAGGAGCATGTGGATGAAAGGCAGGGAAGAAATTGTAGGCAGGGTCCAGATGGCAAGCCATGGGCTCAAAGCTATGCCAATTCATAGATGATGGTGACAGCTTTCCTTCAGGAGCCTGGAAATCCCATCACTGCAACCATGGTTGAAAAGCCACACTTCCGAGGACCATGTTCACAGACAAACTTTGCATATTTGTAGTAGCACAAATGAGGCTCAGAGCCAAATATCGGGGGTGGGGGGGAAGGCTGAAATATCAGAGAGAGAGGAAGCACCACAGTCAGTTCTCACCCAGCTGTCTTGCAACTTCCTCAGTCTTGCTCCTGGTTGCTTCTGCCTGTTGTTGCTTCTGTCTGCCTGGTTTCTATAGCCCTTATATATCCTATCCCAACCAGATTAGGATTAAAGGTGTGTAGCCTTGGACTCACAGAAACAGAAGAAGTTCTGTCTCTGGAGTTATGGGATAAAGGATGTTGGTTACCACTCCCGACTTTCCCTGTGCTGGGATTAAATGTGTGTGTGATTGACTCAGCTGTTTATCCTTGTATTCAAGGATTTCTGACTGTGTGGTCTCTCTGATATCCCAGGATTTATTAAATATTTAACATATATCTACACATATTTCTAAAGCTAAATGAATGATAATATCATAATATTAATTATTATAGTTTTGGGGCCAGTGAGATGGCTTAGCTGCTGAGGGTGTTTGCCACCATGCCTGACAATCTGAGTTGGGTCCTGGGACCGACGTAATGGAAGGAGAGAACCAGATCTTGTTAATTGTCCTCTGACCTCCATGTGTGGACTGTGATGTGTGCTTTCCCATAAAGTATTGTGATTTAGAATTAAAAAAAAAACGATATTCTGTAATCATTTATCCTGAGCAAAACAGCTGTTTTTACGAAGTTCTGTTATTTGTAGTCTACCATGGTGGGATGTTTAAAGTGTTGCAGCTCCAACCTCGTTTCCCGTTACCCCTGTGGTTTTTATTGTACAGTCCGCACAGTACGATTTTTAAGAACACATAAAGCCATGCTGTAACGAAGTTGACTGTGGCTCACTCTCTGTGAGAAACCATCTCCTGTTATTGACAGCTTATTGATTTATTTATTCAACCAGACTACACCTGGAGGGTAGTGTTAGAACTGCAGATCCATATTTCAGTATGAGGTAAATTTGACAACTTGACTCGTGTTTGTGTGAAGTTTCTTTTGCTCTTAGCCTTACAGCATCCAGTCATTTTTTTTTTTTTTTTTTGAGAATGATTTTTTTAATTGTTTCTTCAGGAATTTTACATCCTGCACCCCAATTCCACTCACTTTCCAGTCCTTTCATGTCTGCCCTCTACCCTGGTAGCCTCCCCATCAAAGTAAAATTTTAAAATAATGATAATAATTAAACAACAACAAACCCCATTTTACTCTTCTGTCTTGCCCCCTCCCATTACATATTTGTTTGTCGCACTGGCCTTGGGAGCTGTGGTTTGTTACACAGTACACCCTTTTGTCCATTGCAACGAGTTGTTGGTCTGGCTCAAAGCCTCTGGGTTCTGGTACAATCAAAACCCTGGATGTGGGCCTGGGTGGTGGCTAAGTAGATTAACTAACTGCAGGCCTCTCCAGTAACCACCGACTTCCAGAGCACAGGCATCCACATGGCATTTGGTGTTAACTCAGGCCATGGACATTAACACAGACCCCAGTGGTGAGTGCTGGTGCCAGTTAGTCTCTCTCCCACTGGTTTGTTTTTTGTTGTTGTTGTTGTTGTTGTTTTGTTTTGTTTTGTTTTGTTTTTTCTTTCAGACAGGGTTTCCCTGTGAAGCTCTGATTATTCTGGAACTTATTATGTAGCCCAAGTTGGTCCTGAAACCAAGAGATTTCACCTGCTTCTGCCTCTCGAGTGCTGGGATTAAAGGTATGTGACACCACTGCCTGGCCCAGTCAAAATATTCTGAGTTTCTTAGATCAGGTACCTTTTGTCAGTTTACTTGAAATTTTTTTTATTCTACAACTTTATTTTATGTGTTTTGCTTACATGTATGTCTATGTACTATATACATGCCACAGAGGTCAGAAGATTCTATCAGTTCACAATATCTGTTAACTCCAGGAATCTAATAAAACTGAAGCTACAGATAGTTGTGAACTGCCATGTTGGTACTGGGAAAAGAACCTGGGTCCTCTGGAAGAGCATTAAGTGATCTTAATAGTTGAGTCAACTCTCCAGGACTCCCATTTAATAGGGTAACATGATGAATTAGTAATACATTTGGATTTTTTGATTACTTTATGCACTTCCTTCTGGAATTTCTCTATCATGATTGAATTTCTAAAAATTAAATAAATAAAATTTCTAAAATTAAATTTTAAAAGTTATATATATATATATTAAAGTCCATTTCTGGGGGTATTAATATTTTTGGATTTTGCCTAATACATACAGACATACACTTTCTACCCTAGTACTAAACACAGAAATTCTAACATCCTAAAAATCCTCCATGTACCTGGGTATGGCAGCACATAACTATAACACGGGCACTCAGGAGGCATAAATAGGCAGACCTCCCTGAATCTAAGGCTAGCATGGTTTACATAGACAATTCCAGGACAATCAGGGCAGCATAGTGTGACTCTGTTTAACAAAATTAAGCCTCCAGGGCAGCCTCTTTATGTTCTGTCTCTTCCTTCTCCCTCAGCACCAGGGAAACACAAATCTGTCTTCCAGTCTACACTTTTGGATTTTCAGGATGCTGTGTAAGTTGAACCAGTCTGAGCTGTTAAGCTTAGGGAAGTACATTTCAAATCTATCTGTATGGGGCTGGGGAGATGGGAATGTGTAAAGTGCTTCCTATGCTAGTGTGGGAATCTGAGTTTAGATCCCCAGCACTCACCCAGATCTGGGTGCCCTGGGAGGTATCTAATCAGAGCACTGACAGTGGACACAGGAAGATCCTGGGAGCTTGATGGCCAGTCAGCCTGGCTGAGAAGATAAACTAAGGATCAGTCACACACACACACACACACACACACACACACACACACACACACACAAACACACACACACACAAACACACACACACACACACAGAGTTGTCCACACTTTCCCTGTGTATCAATAGCTCAGCCTTTTATTTGATGAACATATTCACAGATTCCATTCTGTGGATATACCATAACTCATGTATTTGTTCACCTGTGGAGGAGTATCTTGATTTATTTCCAGTCATTGCTGATTAGGAATAAAGCTTCGACAACATACACACATAGATTTTTTTTCTGTGAACACGTGTTTTCAGTTCCCTTTGGCAAGCCTGAGGTTGTTAGTTTGCTGGGTTGTAGGAAAAAATGTATATGTAATTTAATAAAGAACTGTCAAATTGCTTTCCAGAGTGCCTGTGCTTTAAATTTACTTCAGCAATTCACAGTCCCTGCTGCTTTGCAACCTTGTCAGCACTTAATGTCATCTTTGGTTAATTTTAGTCATCCTAATGAACGTGTAATATTTTGCTTTTACTTTCACAATGGGGCTTGAGAACCTAGTCAGGGGATAAGAGCACTTGCTGCACTAGCATGAGGACTTGGGTTCAAATCCAAGCACCTATGTAAGAAGCTGGGCAGAGGAACACTTACCTTTAACCCCAGGCACAGAGACAGGAAAGTAGATGGGGCTTGCTGGCTGCTAGTTGAGCTCCAGGTTCAGAGAGATCCTGTCTCAAGGGAACAAAGCAGTGCTAGGCAGGCCAACTGACATCTTCCCTTGGTTCCATGATGCACAGATGTGTTAGCCTGCACATACGTGTGCATACACAACACATACAAACATAAAAGCAAAGAAATTTAAACACTATTGGGGAGCCGGTAACACAGCTCATTGGTGGAATGGTTGCTTATTGTGCAAGATGCCTTGGGCTCACTCTTCCATAGCACAAAAATAAAATCTCTCAGGGAAACAAAGTATCTGTTAATATTTTGTAAATCAATAAACTTATTTTTTAAAAATTGTTGAGTTTTAAAAGGTTCTTGCCCCCTATATTTAGGGTACAGATATTTTATCACCAAGTATGGGACTTCAAAATGTTTTTCTAATACATGACAAATCTTTATGAGCTTTCATTGCTTTTAACTTTGATCAAACCTATATCAGTAATATCATCAATAATACCTGATGATATTTTTGGTACTGTATTTAAATACTGTCAGACCTCAGATTATACAGATTTTTAAAATAAGTTTTACTGTTTTAAGTTTTAACTTAGTAAAAAAATCAAGTGTGTGAGCATGTGGTGTGTGTGTGTGTGTGTGTGTGTGTGTGTGTGTGTGTGTGTGTGTGTTTGTGTGTGTGCATGTGTGTGCCTCTATTGGGTTCCTGGGGGTGTTGCTTAGGTTTTTTTTTTTTTTCCCAACATGATACTAACTAGAATAATCTGGAGCAGGGAACCTCACTTAGGGAATTTCTTTCATAGATTTGCCTATAAGCAAGCATGGGGGGTATTTCTTGATTAATGTGATACGAGGAGGCCCAGTGCACTGTGGGTGGTTCCGCCCCTGGGTAGGTGGCCCTAGGTTATATGGAAAGCAGCCTGAACAAGTTAGTAAACACATTTCTCTGTGCTCTCTGTTTCAGGTAGTGCCTTGATTCCCTCAGTGATAGACTGAGGCTGGGAAGAATAAGCCAAATAAACCCTTTCCTCCCCAAATTCCTTTTGCTCCTGGTGTTTATTTTAGAAAACAGGGAAACTAACTAAAATATGGGAATTAAAGTCAAGTCACTAGGCTTGTGTCTCCAACCATCTCATCAGTCCTTATTTTTGGTTTTATAAAATGGTCAACGCCTCATCTATAATGTCTATGTTGGCCTTTGCTAGTTTTGTGTATGAATTTCTACATGTTGTAGTATTTGTTGAGTGGTTTTTTTTTCATGGAATTGCTTTTTAAAAGTCTATTGTGTGTCAGTGTGTGTAACATATGTGTACTTGTTACTCTGTGTGTGTGTGTGTGTGTGCGCGCGCGCGCGCGCGCGCGCGTGCTCATGTTTATGCAGTGTATGGAGACTAGGGGTTGACATCTGATGTTTTTATCTATTGCTCTCTACTTTATTTACTCACTTCTTTTGTGATAGTCTCTCAATGAATCTGAAGCTCATCTATTAACTAAATGGCTGTCTCCATCACCCCACCCTGGTGTTATAAGTGTGCTTCAGTACCTAGCTTTTAGGTGGGTGCTGGGGATCAGAACTCATGCCTACACACAGTATGCACAGTTGAGCCATCCCCAACCTTCTTGAATATTGCACTTGAGTGACTTTTTGAAAACAGCTCAACTGCATGCACAGTATATATTTCTGGGATGGTCACTGTGTTCAGTTTTCAGTGTGTCTTTCTTTCTGCCAGTCCTGCCTTGCATTGGTTTCTGTAGCTTTACAATGAGTCTTGGAAATATTGTTTTTTTTCAGGATTGTTTGGACTCTTTCTGCTCTTTTGAATTTTAATATAAATTTTATAGTTAGCTGATTGATCTCTATAAATGAACTTGAGGGGATTTTGGTTATGATGGCATTGAAGTTATAGAACATGTGAGGGAACGAGTCATCTTGGAGTGTTCCAGTTCATGGACATGATATATCCATTTATTCAAATCTTAGTTTTCATCAATGTTTTGTACTTTGTAGCATCTAGATCTTCCACAAAGTTTACTAGATGTACACCCAAGTTCTTTACTTTCCAGTGCTATTACAAATATGCATTGCATGTCTTTTTTATGTAGCTGCTTGTTGTAGAACATTATTTTAAGTTGTGTTACTCTTGTTTATGCTCTGGTATATCTCTTTATAAATAATGATATATGGAACACATATAGTGCATCATAGTTCAAACATTAAAACTAAATATAACATTCAACTCTTAGCGGTAACTGCAGAGGGCTGAGCATTCGTTTAATGATGCAAAGATGTGTTACCTTTGTTTGACTAAATAAAATTCACCTGCAGTCAGGAGGCTGCATTAACAACTAGCTGACAGGAAGTGGTAGGGAGGAGCCTGGTGCAGGAAGGCTTTTCCAGGGAGAGGAGCTGAGTGGCTTCAGACTATTCAGCCTATCAGAGGAGCAGAATTCCACCTCAACCTTTAAGTCTTGAGAGGGACAAGATTTAGAAGTTTCGTTCCTCATTTTGTAAGAGTCAGTGCCTGAGGGAACAGAATTCCCTCCAGCCATGGCCCTTGCCCCTGAGCAGCTAAACTGCTGCAGGTAACAGTGGAGTTGCAGTTGCTGATTAGGACAATCATGGCTAAAAAGGCAGCCACAGAGGAGGGCAGCAGCTGTTGCTGCCTGGAGGGAGAGAAGGCCTGCTGGACATCAGACCTGGTTCCTGCATGCTAGGCATGCGCTCTTCAGCAGCGCTGTATGCTCAGCCCTCTGCAGTTACTGCTAAGAGTTGAATGCTGTATTTAGTTTTAGTGTTTGAACTATGATGTGCTAGATGTGTTCCATATAGTGTCATTTATAAAGAGATATGCCAGTAACAACATAGCTAGGCACTCAAGAATTGCTATTATTCCTTGCTTTGCTGGACTGAGGTAGAACACACATTAAACTGAAGCAGGATTAAGCAGTTATGAAGTACTGTTTAGTAAGAATGGAACAATTTTTACACAAATATTTGAAAATTTAAAAATTTGTGTAAGAAACACTGATTTAATAGTTATTTATTTAACCTCCCCAAAATTGTTGGCTCTGATTTTTTTTCATTATTGTTTCTTTAGATAGCATCTCTCTATGTATTTCTGGCTGTTCTGAAACTTTTTGCAAACCAGACTGGCCTTGAAATCAAGGAGATCTGCCTCTCTCTACCCAAGTGCTGGGATTAAAGGTGCATCACCACACCCAACTTGTTTTGGAATTGGGTGTGGCTTTGCATTTCCACATCTTCTTCAGGTAACTCCAGTTTCAGGCAAATCTGCCATCTTCTTCTGGTTCTGAGGGTACCTGCACTCACATGTACACCCCCATGAATATATCCACATAATCAAAAATAAAATAAATCTTGAAAAAATAAAAACTTTTTTTCCCCACAGACCCCCAAATCGTGGATATTAAAAAGGTAAATAGCATCATGGATGAAAACAATCAAAGAATTTACTAAGTGGACAAAATGTACAATTCTAGTTTTGAAAATATCCAGAGTTATGTAACCAGAAATACAACGTATTTTAGAGTTTATCATTCCCCCAAAGAATGCACATTATCTATCAAGAGCCATTTCCTATTTTCTCTCTTTTTTTTTTAAAAAAAAAAAAAAACACTTTTATTTATTTATTTATTTATTTGCCTGGAACTGAAACTACAAACAGTTGTGAGCTGCCATATGGGTGCTGGGAATTGAACCTGGGTCCTCTGGAAGAGCAGAGGGTGCTCTTAACCACTGAGCCATCTCTCCAGCCCCTCTACTTTCTCTTCTTCATCCCCATTTCTATACACATCATTAGTCAGCTTTCTCTATTTGCTTGTTATGAGGATTTTTATATAAAGGCAAACAAGCAATAGTTAGAATTTTCTGATGGCTTATTCCACTTAGGTTAATGTGTTTGAATTTTGCCCACAATGGGTCATGTATCACAACTTTGTTTCTCTGCATTGTCAAATAGTATTCAAATGTTACTGTTTTTATGTTATTGCTAACTTATGGTAAATAGCCCTGTAGGCAAATCTCTTAAGGATTGACTCCTTAACATAAAATAAATGGGCCAGAGGACAAATCTCTCCTTAGACCTCAGTTTTATCTGTGTACCCCAGAAGATTATATATATTGTTGTAACTACCTGAAAAAGCTAAAATAGCCTCTTCACTACTGTGCTCCCTGACCATCTCCTTCCCTGAGTCAGTTTCTCTGACTTCTATCCTTAGAGACAACCATAATCTTGAGTTTGCTACAATTTTTCAGTTCATCTTCAGGAAGTACCTTCTGGCCTCAAACACATGTGTATACGTATGTGTATATGTACATATAAATCACACACTTCAAGATGCTTTAGATTTTGTTTGATGGGTAATAACAGCTTCAACACAATGAAACACAAATCCCTGCATGTATTATTAAGCAGAACAAAAACTAATTATTATCACTCTATCCTATCTATCAATATTCATGCCATATAAATAAATAATGATGTAACAGAAGCCCTGTATCCCAATAAGTAAATCTAATAGGCATCCTAATAATTCATAGCATGCCCTCAGGATAATGGGGCATTGTTTTTCAGGTGGCTATTTTAATTTCAAAGAGGGTACATGGGATTCATTTCAATGAGCTACATATTCAGTGTGAGACCAAAACATTCAGTTTGAGACTGGGTCCCTAATTCATCTCATACTCCCCAAATGTACTATAGCATGTAATTTGGGTTGACAACTCCACCAGCCATTTAAAAGAGTGGGAATTTGTAAGCCAGTCTAAATATCAACTGGGCATCTTGCTTCCCTGTGGTGGAATTGGAGAAGATACTCGTGGTTACTTGGGTTTGGTCAGCAGTCATAGGCTGGCCCCTTGGGTCTAAAAGGCTCCCTGGCTGCCCCACAAAGCTAAGTGGCTATTGTTGGTTACTTGAATCTCATATCACACACACACACACACACACACACACACAAACACACTTCTTTTTCTTGGAACAATTATCATTCATCTCATAAAACACCTGGTAGCAGCTCATCTTCATAAGATCACACAATTGACTCAAAACTCGCACATTTTCTGCCTTTCAAGTCTGAAGACTAAAAAGGTAACCCCAGGAGAAAGACCATGTGGTTATCTTTTGGGATCACCACTGTAGCTGACTGAAATTATTTTGAACTATCTTATGAAACACTACAGAAAGTAGCAAAATCCCCATACTGAAATTATTTGTAAAGTTTTATTTAGATATCTACATTGCTACCTCAGACCACCCTACCAAGTAAACTATGCATTCTAAAATACTATATTGCCACTTATTAAAAGGAAAAAGGCATTCCTCCACATTGAAGGTCATCATGAGTAGTAGTAAAGAGTGCCATCTGGTTATAGGATCTATCCAAATACTTATACTTCTTCCTCCTCCTCCTGGATATTTGCCTAAACTGTGAAGTAAGGCATGAACAGAAGTCATGCACTGAAGTTCTAGATGAGTTTGGAGACAATGAAGATATGCAGAAAGTTTAATTAGTTTGGATTTAGGCACTTAATGATTGGAATAAAGAACTGTACCTTTCTCAGCTGGTATTAGCAGCAATAATACCTGTAATCATAAAAACAAAATCACACAAAAACCAGGACAAAGCAGGCTGTAGCCATCCAGTCCCTTTAGTGGATGGAATGCAGGGCCTTGGCACATGCTAGACAAGAGCTTCTAGTCTTCATTGTGGATCTGATGTTGTGGTCAAATTCCTCTCCCTGTTCAATTTTCCAAATTCTTGGAGATGATGCATTATTATTCCCATTCTTTAGATGGGTTCCAGGGTGTGGGAGATTCAAGCAAAGGTTACTACAAGGAACTACAGTTGGAGAGTGCCAACCAAACCTGCTCAGCTTTCTTTGCCAAGGCCTACCCCAGAACTGGGTGTAAACACAACCAAGGGTCCTTAAGAAGGGCAAAGGCTGTATATCATGGCACTGTAGACTTCCTGCCACGCAACCCTGGGTATTCCCAAGGGGAGTGCCCTTGGGGAGTGCCAGCCTCCCCAAGACAGAAGGTCCTCCCATTGGAACCAGATGATCTTCACTGCAGTTCAGGCATGGTGATGCTGGTGAAGCAGGGCGCAGGCTCTGACAACCCCCTTTTCACAGTGGTATGATGGATGGAAACCTCCACCCCCACCCCCAGAGGAACTGTAACCAGACTGCCACACCCTCCTCCCAGGAGAGTGTGGTGACTCAATTAGCCAGGCAGCCCACAACATGCACTTGCTGAGCAAGCTGTCTTCAAGGTGCTTGGTGTAGAGATTTTTCCAGCCCAGTGCTTGAAAGCTGGAGCAAGAGCCTGTTAGGTCCCGCTCAGATCGCTGTCCAGCTCTGGGGTGGCAAACCTGGGGCGGGTCTCCTCTGCGCGCGTGTCGGGGTGAGAAGTAGGGCGCAGAGGCCACGCACTTACACACACAGCCCTGGGAGAATCGCAGGCGCCCTGGGGCCCAGACACCTGACCCGCCTTCGCTGCCCACGCCCCTCCCGGGCCCAGAGCCCAGGCCCGCCTGCCGCAGGTGGAGCAGCAGCGGCCCGCGAGTAGGTGCGCGGGATGATCTCACCGCGTGCTGCGCGCCAGGAGGAGGAGGAGCAGGAGGAGCGGGAGCAATCCCAACTTCCGGGTAGTGCAGCCGCACGCCAGCCACCGGCATCTTGCTTTCTGCTCCCCCTCCCTCGTGTCCCCCTCGCCTCTCCCTCCTTGCCTTTTATCCCCAGCCCCACCCGCCAAAATGAACAGCTCGGACGAGGAGAAGCAGCTGCAGCTCATCACCAGCTTGAAGGAGCAAGGTAGGCGGGCCCGCGGGCGCAGGTGCGGGAGCCGCGGCCTCGGGCGGGACTGCTCCGAGCGCTGCCGCAGGTGCCAGCCAGGGCCCGGGGATCGTGAGGCCGACGCAGTCACCCCGTAGCTCAGCCGCGGTGAAGCGCATCCCGAGCTCCATGCGCTATGCAGAGCCTGGGCAGAGGAGCGTCTTCCTGCTTTGGGAGAAGCGAGACCTGCAGAACTGGGGATCGCGCGACTGGGGGAAAGGACACGCATCGGGCGTGGACAGGGTCATGGCTCTCACCCCAGTCCATGGGGGAGATGCCAGCAGGGCAGGATCTCTGGGCTCTGGGTGGTAGCTCAGCTGGCCTGGCTCCTAGCTAAGGCCCCACCCTTGCACACTTAAGCATTTCTGGGCCTGCAGCTTTCCCAGCTTTTCTTTGGGGTTCGGTCTAGTTCCTTTTTCTTTTACCCAGTTGGGATTTTTTCAGGCCACCGAAGTGTTCTCATCACTTCCCATTTTTAGCAATTTATTAGTCAGTGAGTCGACACCCTGCCTATGTGGGGTTTTCTGAGGGAGCAGGGCTGGTGCTGGGTGCCAGAAAGCCAGGCCGTATTGCAAGCGTTTCTCTACTGTTTGGTAGCTGATGATTGTCATCCGCACATTGGTGAACAAAGCCAGATCCTAGAGCCAATTAATCTGACACACTTAAAAAAAAAAGAAATCAGTTAATTATTCTGATCAAAGAGTGGTTTGAAAATATGGGTCAAGAAAGAGGAACCACATTGGTTTAGGAAGTAAAGTGTGCACGGCTTACTCTTGGCTGACTAACAGTGCAAGGGCTCTGCTCAGTGGCTCAATTGGTCTGGTCCTTTCACTTCTCTTGGCTCAGCTCTCCAGCTCTGTGAAGTTGGTGTCTCCTCTTCCTTGAGTCTTGTGACCAAAGGCTAAGCCAGAGATGGTTTAGAGGTCCTGTCAAGGGCTTGAATTGCTGCTTTTCAAATAAATCCGTCAGCCCTAGTGTTCACACTCCAGGTAAAAATGTCTCCATAACACTGTACTGTGTCACCTCGGGGAGTTACCTCACCTCACTGAAATGGATGGAGCACTGATCTCTATCTAGCATCTAGAACCTTGAAGGGGTGTTAATTGCTTGCACTGTCCTATCTTAGCCACAATTAGCCCACGCCAACCCACACAGCACCTGTGACTCTAGTAGATGGACAGATTGCCTTCTTTGGGATCTCTCAAGTGTGTTGTTTTAATCAAGAACTGGATTTCACGAGTATTTATTTTTAATAACACTTTTCTGTGTCTCATAATACAAGGACTTTTGATTAACTATTCTGGACTTAAGAAACTTTATTAGGTAATAGTTAATACCAGATCTTTTGATGGATGGTCAGTTTGCAAATATAAGACAAAAAATATTATTTCCTCTTATTCTGTTTGTGATTCTCAGAGTACACTGATATGGACACCTACCAACACTTTCTCTGTCCTTTTGCTGGCTGGATGTTTGAGGAAGGAAGGGTTCCTAAGTTTCTTAGCTCCTTTTGCCTTAGTATTTCTAAAGTCTCCATTTCCTGATGGAGAACTTGAACCAGAAGTAATGGAACCTAGGTTTATGTTTCTTGAGAGCTCTCTTGTGCCCTCTCTCTCTCCCCCTCCCTCTCTCCTCTCTCTCTCTTGGACATTGAGACTGGTCACATGGGTGTTAGAATTATTCAGCCTACAGTGAGATTTTCATATCTTAAAGCCAGAATGTTTGTTAGTCTGTGATAAAGATTTATTTAAGAGTACTTAATGACTCTTTGACCTGTAGAATTAACTGGGAAGTCAGGGATTTGAGACATAAACATCCATGGCCACCAGGTCTTTGGGTACATCAGCATTATGGTCACTTTTTAAAAATGTCAGTGGTGGATTGTTGCCATGGTGAGTCATAATTTTAATTTCCCCATTTAATATGAACAAGAAGAACATTTTGACTGGTTGCTCTACTTTCCTTGTTTAATGTTCAGTAAATATGTTTTTTGTTTCTTTAACAACTACTAATTACTTATGTATGGGGCTCAAGTTCTAGAACATGTGGCTATAGATAGTGAATTAGACTATCCTGGTTCTTATGAAGTTTCTTGTCTGGTAGACAGTCATTAATCAAACAGGCATGCAAATAAATAGAGTATTAATTTTTCTAGGCTAGGTTCTTAGAAAAGGGATTGTTGGATTTTATGGCATGCTTATTATGACATGAGGTACAGAAGCATTACTCTAGCAATACTTATATCAATTTGTGTATCCCCACCCCCCAGCAGAGTCCTCATCATCATGTACTGGTTAACACTGGTTGACAGGAATCATTACTAGTTAGTTGGATAGCCTGACAAGTTTCTGAATTTTTGCCATTGGAACTGACAAATTGCCTCCTTTAAAATGTATATTGTCCTGACTATTAGTGAGGTTCTAGCCTTCCCATATTGATTGGCCATTTTCATCTCCTCATACTGTCCCTTTTTAATGAGTTTTAAGTCTAAAACTTGAACCTATTCTCCAGAAGAGGTATTGAGAAAGGAGGTCGTTGTGTATGTACGACAGCAGTCTCGTGTGAAGCTGACAACAGTCTTCTCCAGTGGGAAGCCTTCAGTGTCGAGAACAAGGTCGTGCTTGATGAAAGTTGTGAAATGCAATGACGGAGTCTGTCATAATATGAACAATCTCTAATTTATATGTACCATTCCCCGAGCTCTGTGTCTTATAAATCACACCCACTTCTGAATTACTTCACAACATTGTATGTTCCCATCTACTGAATGGTATAATTAGGTATATTATGTCTTTCTAGAAAGTTATATTATGTCCCTTAAAAAAATTAGCCAGTGTGTGATTTTTTTTTTATGTTCAAGCAGATGCTGAGGTAATGAGGTAATTCTCCTTTTGTCTTTTTTTCCCCATGGGCTTTATTTTATTGGGCTGATTGACATCGTTAATGCATGGAGAAATGGCAACTTAGGATACTATTTCCGATGCATATTTTCCAGCTATCAAAGTGGACATTTCCCTTACAAAACATCATACAATTTTCTCTCTGTGTAGAATTCTTTTGGAAAATGATAGACTTAGCTCAGCATTTGTTGAAGGTGCACGGCTTTCTGTGTGATTCATTCAACACGGATACACTGAATATTCATAGCCAGGCACTGGTGAGCATCAGAGACCAGTGAATAAGGCCTGGTCCCTGCTGATGATGAGTTCTGGGTCTGGAGACAGTATAAAATCTAATGTAGCAGTATTTAATTGGCTTCTATAGCTCATGGATTTCTGGCCTTTGGGTCAAGAAGCAACTGAAATGGCTTCCTCCAAAAACCATGGATTATTATTGCTGTCCAAAGCAGAATGGGCCACCATTGAAGGGCCTGACTCAAACAATAGATAACTATTAGGCTGGTCAATGTAGCATGGCAGTGCTGTTTGGAATTTGGTGAAGTGTGGAAGAGTAGCCACCATTTCAAAGTATGGATGTTCCCACCTCCTCCCTTCCCTCTTTCCTTCCCCTTCTTCCATCCTTCTCAGTACTAAGAATGGGACCCCAACCCTGATTATATATGTTAGGCAAGTATTCTGCCGCTGAACTACCTAATAAAGGTATTCTCAGAAAAGACCAAACAATGACAATAAAAATAAAAAAGCCATGGCCATTTTTGGACAAATACTACTTAAAATAAATATTCTATGATAATATTTTTATTTTCTGAGACTGGTCCCAGAAAGCTCAGGTTGGCCTCACAGTCTGTATAGCAGACGATAACCTTGAACTTCCTCCTCTCCTGCCTCCACTTCCCAAGTATTGGGATTATGGGCACGTGTCACCACATCCCAGTGCAGATGGCTGCTTAACAAAGAGCTGGCTCTTAAGAATCAGCTTCTTCCTAGAGCTAAGCTAAAGACTTGGTGCTTTTTCCAGGTTTCCTGTCGCTTCTGAGGGAGAAAACAGTGGGGCACTATGGTGATGAGAAGGGCCCAGGCTGTTGCATGGCTATATTAGTATGTAAAGCTGAGGTACCAGCTCTGGGCAGTCCTCTCAAAGCCACTCAGTAGAAGGCAATCTGAAATGTCATGGCCGCCTTGCTTTCATGTACAAACTTGGCTTTTGAGCACCGTTGTTCTTAATGTGGTCCAGGAGTTGCCTGTTTCTAAGTCACTAGCTGGTTCTTAGAATTGTAGTTTACTTCTGAGGTCTGTGAGTGATACTGAGGAGTGTCTAGTGTCTAGGCCCTCCAGGAGATGGACCCTCTTGGGCTGGAGCCAGGCATGCTGCTCAGAGCTCCCTCTCCATGAACACTACTCCCAGGAAACTGGAGCTTCCTTTTGTTTTTAAAATATTAACATAAAAAAGTGAAGGTATAATGTTCTCTTTCTTCTAACCCATTGTTTTACAATCCATGTTCTACTATTACTCTAAAGAGAATTACTTACCATAACCTTGGGAGGGCCAAGAGGTTTTTTTTTTTTTTTTTTTTTTTTTTTTTCTCCATATTGAAAATCATGTTTTGGTAATAGACTAGAGTTAAAGACATCTGTAGGAACTTGTATTAGTTTAGTGTAGCCATAGATTGTTACATATAGAAAAATGTCTATTTTATGTTGTATACATTTGAACATATCTATCACTCAGAACATGGGTACTAGTAATCCCCTCCAATAAAAGTTATTGGGATCCCAAGAGAAATGGCTGATTTTATGATCAAGATACTCAAATATGTAAGCTGAGCCTGGGACATCCTGTGGTACCCCAAACTAAAGATGTGTTCAAATTAATAATTCACATAATGGGACCAAGAGACTCAGAAGCAAACTGAAAGACTGTCTACTACCCAACAATGGAACAATTAAAAACAAACAAGATGTAACCTAGAACACAAAATAATGTGTGTGAGATGTGATGAAAATGACATTTTTATCTCTGGTTTTCCCTTAAAAATCTTGAAGTCCCATGTACTCATAAGGAAAACATCAGGAAAAATTTTGGGAGAAGTAGATTCATTCTTTAAAGGTGTTAAGGTCTCAGCAAAGGAACAAGCAATAGTCTGTGAAGGCATGGCAATGAGTTTGAGGCTAACCTAGGCTCCTTGAGGCCTTGTCTCTCCCATCTCACTGGAAAAACAACCAACAACATCAAAAGCCCCAAAGCCCCCAAAAAACCTCAAATCAAACAACCCATCCCCAAGTAAAAAATGCTTTAATACAAGAACTTGTCAAGGTCATAAAAGTAGGGACCAAGGTGAAGAAATGCCTAAGGATATGAGACGTTTAAATGGAATGTGATATCTCAGTGTAGGCACTGGGAAAGGACATATGTTGTGGATTAATCCTTTTGTACGCTGTGAAGATGTGTCTTTGCCAAAGCACCTTCTGACTGGCTTAATAAAGAGCTGAATGACCGATAGGTTGGCAGGAAGAGGTTAGGCAGGACTTCCTGGCAGAGAGAGAAGGGGAGAGATGGAGAGAAAACAGGAGCTGCAAGATGGAAGAGAGGTAAAAAGCCATGAAGCAAAATGTAGATTAATATAGATGAATTAATTTAAGTTATAAGAGCTAGTGGGACAAGCCTAAGCTATAGGCTGAACTTTCATAATTAATAAGCCTTCATGTCATTTTTTTTTTAAGTTGGTGACCAAAAGAAATATCTGTCTACAGACAAAGAAAACTAAGGGAATCTGAATAAAATATTGATTTTGGGTTATCACAGTGTATGAATAGGGCCCAGAATTTAACAAATGTTCCATACTAATTCAAAATGCATTAGGAGATATATAGAAATTCTTCACAGTCTAGAGCCTCTGCTCACAATGTCCATGGATCCCACTTATATAAATCAGGTTGAACATCAGATTGAAAACATCTAATGCTCTATTCTGGCCTCTGAGCACCAGGCACACAATGTGGTACACAGACATACATGCAGGCAAATCATCCCTGCATATAAAAATAATAGTATACAATTCTTAAAAAGAAAATATCTAAAAAAGTTATAATTTGTCTAAAAATGTAATGTAACAACTATTTACATAGAATTCATATTGAATTGGACACTATATGTAATCTAGAGACTAGATTGCAGGAGAGTAATTGCTGGCTATAGGCAGACAGCCAATCATTTTGTGTTTCCCTCCCTTTTTTCCTTCTTTCCTTTCTTCCTTGAAAACAGTCCTACTTTGTAGACCAGGCTGGCCCAGTAATCAGTATGAAGACCAGGATGACCTCAAATTTTCAGTGGTTCTCTTGCCTGTGACTCTCAAATGCTAGAATTCTCGGCCCAAATGGTAACAACCAACTGTAGGAAACATTTTGGGATCTGAATGCTCATGGTGATCCTAGAGAGAACCCCCTGCTGACTGTACTGTATTTGCAGTTTTTAGAAAAATGTTTCTCCCTTTGTGTGTTTATGCAGGTGTGTAGTATATTGTGCATTGTGTATGTCTATGTAACTGCAGGTGTGTGTGTGTACGTACGTGTGCATGCACATACACTTGCAGAGGATAGGGAGGTATCCTGCTCTGGCACTCAGCTTTATTCTTCTGAGACTGAAGCTAGGGTGGTGGCTCCCAAGCCCCAGAGGTTCTCCTGTTTCTGCTCACACCTTCACAGTGCTGGATTTAGGAGCATGTGTGAACACATGTGACTTGTGTTTTGTGTGGGTCCTCAGGCTTGTACAGCAAACACTCTTACCCATGGATCAACTTCGCAGCAGCTCTACATCTAAAGTCTGTAAAATTGAAATTTACTGCTGGAGAGGTTGCAGAGCAAGGGGAACAATCCTCCATTGTTGGTGGGAGTGTAAGCTTGTCCAACCACTCTGGAATGCAGTATGGCGGTTTCTCAGAAAACTGGGAATTCATCTTCCCAAGGATCCAGCAATACCACTACTGGGCTACCCTAAAGATGCACATTTGCACTCCAAAGGCATTAGCTCAACTATGTTCATAACAGCATTATTCCTAATAGCAAGAATCTGGAAACAACCTAGATGCTCCTCAACTGAAGAATGGATTAACAAACTGTGGTACATCTACACGATGGAGTACTACTCAGCAGTAAGAAAAAATGATATCCTAAAATTTGCAGGCAAATGGATGGATTTAGAGAATATCCTCCTGAGTTAGGTATCACAAACCCAGAAAGATAAGAAGGGGATGTACTCATTAGTGGACTCTAAACAAAATAGCAAAAAGCAAAGCATGTCCAAGCTGTAAACCACAGACACTGAACAGCTTGGGATCTGAAACACCTTGGACCAGCATCTTGGATCCCACTCCCTCTAGAGGAACACCTTGATGTTGGGGTGAGGAAAGCGAATCTGCCAGGAGTGGATGCTGAACTAAACCACATTGGGATCTTGGGACCTCCTACCCTTGCTGGGGAGGAAATAAAGTGATGGGGAGAAGAGAGAGTGACTGGGAGGGGCAGGAGGGGGAAGAGAGCTTGAACAAGGATATACACGGATAAAAAAATATGACTTTATTCATAATAAATAAATTTTAAAAAACAAACAAAAAATTGAAATTTACTGAAGTGATAATGTTGCTTGCATTTTTACACACATTCCTATGTTCATGCATGTGTAGAAAACATTTTTAAATTTATCAAAAATTATTTATATATTATGAAGTACAAGAAAAATTAAAGATAAATTTGATAGATCTAAAAAGTATCTATATTTTGGATCTTGTGCTTTATATTTTATTACTTGGGCCAGTGTTAGGACATTATTGTTAACCAAGATTTACAATAGGGTTCATTTTTTTTCTAAAGAAAATTGTGTGTGTGGGGGTATACATGTACCATGGAGTTCATGGCAAGGTCAGAGGATAACTTGATGGATTTGGTTCTCTATTGGGTTCTGGGATCAAACTCATGCCACCAGATTTGTGGCAAGCACCTTTATCAGCAGGTTTATCTTGCTGGCCCTCTTTGTACTGGACTTTTGTGGGGTCTAAGCAGAGCATAGTACATTACACCATTACAGGTACTACACAGAATAGTCTCACAGCTCCCCATCCCCACTCAGTGCTCCTTTCTCTATCTGCTCGTGACCACAGATCCCTTTAATGCTCTTTCTAGACTGTTATAGTTAGATTCATGCTGTGGGTGTGGCCATTCATAGTGACTATTTTCATTTAGCAGTATGTAGGTCTTTTGTGGCTTGATAGATCCCATCATTTCACTGAGTAACATTCCACCGTGTGGATGTACCATACTTTGTTTATTCATCCACTTATTAAAGAACCTCTTGGGTGGTCTTAAATTTGGCTAATTATGAGTAAATCTTCTGTTGGTAAGGATTGGGTGTCTTTATGTGTAGTAGAAGTTTCTGGCCAGCCTAGTCACAGAGTCATGACTTGCCTGCTGCTGTTTAGGCCCCCAAAGTGATTCAGATGCTTCTATTGATTTCATGCTGCTTGGCCTATGGCTTAGACATATTGCTAGCTAGCTCCTGCATCTTAATTCAACCCATTTCCATTAATCTGTCTTGCCACGTAGTCCATGGCTCATCTGTGTTACTTTACATGTTGATTCTTGGGTTGCTGGATGGTGTATCCTTCCCCTATCTATGCTTCGATTTCCCTACCTACTTCTAAGATGCCTGCCATAGGCCAAGACAGTTTCTTTATTAATGATATTCACAGCATACAGAAAGACATCCCACATCATTTATGTTCTATGATTACATCATAGGCCTGGGAAAGAGAGTTAGTAAACCTGCCCTGGGGCTGTGATCTCACAAGTTCTGTGTTTTATTTTTGTGTCATGGAGCAGGAAGGCATGGGGTGGAGGTGTGAGGGGGATGAGGTGGGCTTGACTTGAGTACTTCCCCTGCTCTGATAAAGCAGTCTCTCTCTCTCTTTCTCTCTCATTTTATGTGCATTGGTGTTTTTTTCATGGGTGTTGGGTCCCCTGGAACTAGAGTGACAGACATTTCTAAGCTGCCATGTGGTTTCTGGGAACTGAACCCAGGTCTTCTGGAAACATCTCTCCAGCAGCCCCTAAGCAGTTTCTCTTGAGATCAAGACTTAAGAACAGAATGTCAAGCTGGGCATGGTGACAGAGACAGATAGATGTTTGTGAGTTTGAGGGTCGCCTGGTCTGTAGTGAGTTCCAGATCAGCAGGAATATGTAGTGAGGCACCTACATCAAAGCGGAGAAGGGTGCCGGTCAGGAACAGAGTTCTCTGAGCATCATTTGTAGCAGGAGCCTAGGACATGAAACAAACTAACAAAAAAATCCTTTTGCTACTAACTTGACCTTCCACCACCCCACCTCTTAGGCATTTTAAAGTCAAACATCTACAAACCAAGCCTCCTCATTGGGGCAAATACAGTCTAGATTTTTCTGTCTGGGTTTTAGCTCTCCAGCAGGAGTTTCTTCCAGGCACTCACTGCCATAACTTGTATTCCTCAGTGCTGCCTTTGTGTCTCCACCTCAATTCTCTGATGGATCTAAGAGGATTTGATTTTTTGTTGTTGTTATGGAGATTGTGTGATGTACAGTCCTACATGCTAGAGACCAGACACATATATGTAATATATGCACATATATATACACATACGCATACTTGGTTTTCTTCCTTCCTGCTTTTAATTTGAAGCCATTCATATGGTTTGTTGAGAGTTCTTCAGCGCTATTCTTTATTAGCACTGAGATGTGTTCCACCTAGTGTTGATGAAGCTTGCTATAATTCCTTTCCTGATAGAAAATCTGTCACCTTTGTTTTTTGATCAGATTTGCCAGTAGCACCCCCACCCCTGGCTTTTATAATGATTTGATTAACAAGTGAGGTATAAATGGCCTCCCTCTCAACTCTGGCTCTAAGTGGAGGATCCTCTGGGACATGAGCAGAAGGGAGCCTGTCCTAATTGAACAGCGTCTTTATGACTTCAGTCATCATCTCCCATTAGTAAGGTCTCAAGGCTCCCTGAGTCTGACAGGCAGACTCAGCCCATGGATACAAATCTGCATTAGGAAATGTCAGGAAACAGTGTTGAGGTGCTTTTTTTCCTGGATACATTTGATGGTTATTTAAGGCTTCATTTTTATTGTGTCTTGATATAACATATGGTGTGAGAGACCCTGCCTGGTGAGGAGAAGGCTTGGCTATTGAGGATATGCTCACATGAATACAGATTCATTTTTTTCCTCCTCAATACAATGCTTACTTTAAGTCAGGCGCTGTCCTAGGTGGCAGACATCTGGGTAGATAAAGACAAAGTCTTTACCCTAAAGGATTATTTGAAATCTAGTGTGTGGTAAGGTTGCACACTGATATTATTCTTAGCAATACCAATTGCTGTGAGTGACTGGGGGAAACTGTAGGAAATCTGCACAGGGTGTCTCCACTTCCCAGTGCCGGTGTGGCTTCTCTAAGCATCAATGTCTTCATTTCTAAAATGGAGATGTTAATATTTGGCTTAACCATTGTGTGTGGTATGTTTGTATGAACATTTGGTTCATTCAGCATAGGTGTGGACTCTGGTGACATAGGCAGAGCTTATCACTGCAGTAGGGGGAAAAGGCAAGCAGACAGACATGTGCAGATAACGTGTTACACACAAGGATTTGAGCAGGAGGTACAATACTTGTTTCACATCTTGGATTTTTTGGATTTGGGAATATATGTATAGACTTTAACCATTTTAGCATTCCTGATCTGAAAAATGTGAAGTCCTAAATACTCCAAAATCTGGAACTGTGCCCTCAAAAAGTTTTCAATTTTTGAGCCTTTTACACGTCAGACTTTGGTGTCTCATGATGCTCAACCTCTATATGAGTAGAGTGCCCTGGTAGCATAATAAGATAAAAATGCTGATTTTGCCTGAGGATACAAGAAGAGATTCCTAGAAGAAATGACAATTGAATTTCATTGCAAAGAGAGATTTGTGGGAGACCTCTTGGGTAGAACAGAAAATATTTCCAGAGACTCTCTGATATGCTGAATGGTAGAAAAAAAAGGAGGGTTTAAGAAAGTGATGCAAGGGCTGGAGAGATGGCTCAGAGGTTAGGAGCACTGACTGTTCTTCCACAAGTCCTGAGTTCAAGTCCCAGCAACCACATGGTGGCTCACAACCATCTAGAATAACATCTGGTACCCTCTTCTGTATACTGTATACATAATAAATAAACCTTTTTTTAAAAAAAGAAAGTGATGCTAAAGTCTTTAGAGGTTGTAAGTAAGAAAATAAAACTTTCAAGGGACAAAAGATCAAGAATCTACTGGGAATAGGAAACTAAGGTAGATAAGTGGGTGTCACTGTGGAGGGTCTGAGTTAGAACATGGATACTTCCTGCCAGAGAACATATAGGTGAAGCACTTCTTAAAGATTTGGGAAGTTTGGTAGACCTTTGAAAGTATTTAGAATGGTCTTTCAAGTACTAGTTTGGTGAATGAGTGAGTAACAGTACCAGGGAAGGAGAGTCTGAGTACAGGAAATATCTGTGAAGGGGAAATACTAAGTTCATGATCTAGCATATCAAGATGTTCATAGGGCATCCAGAGATGCTAAGAACAGTACTGGTCTATGGAAGCTGCTGCTCTGTTGGTAAGACTTTGTGTCCAGTGTGGTATACACCAATCGCTTGTGAAATTGACTAATGTACACACTTTACACTTTACTTAATTGTAATTGGTTAAAATTCAAGTAGTTGTTTGTGGCTAAGGGCTACCATGTTGGACCTTGTAGCTCTGGGAAGCATTGTTGGAAAGTGTTGATCTGGGAACGATGCTAGAGGAGTAGGGTGAGTGGCCTACCTGATACCCAGAGCTTTGCTAGATTTGGAGGGCTAAAACAGGCAGGCCTGGGGCAGCTATGATAGTTGTTGACCACCTCCAGGGGTCATGTGAGCAACTTACAGTGAGAAAGTTGAGTTTTCATGTTTCTAAGACAGCTGTATCTGTCCACCTCATTGCTTCCTGGGCTGGTAGTGGTGTAGTTTGTGACTTCACAAGAAAACAGCTGTTGTGGAATAGAATATTTATTTAAGTTATGTTACATTTGTTTGTTTTGCAGAATAATTGTTTAACTATGTAAAGATATGTTGCATTTGTTTATCTACATTTGTGTAATTATGTAAAGGTGTGTTGCTTTTGTGGATACTGGATTTGTTTATCTAAGGATGTGTTGATGTTTCACCTTGTCTTCCTAAGCCACCTGATTGATCTAATAAAAAGCTGAATGGCCAATAGCTAGGTAGAGGAGGGATAGGCAGGGCTGGCAGGCAGAGAGAAAAGGGGAGCTAGACAGACAGACAGACAAGGAAGAAGCAGGAAAGCAGCTTTTTTTTAAAAAAGTACCTGAATAATAGAGACCACTTCATTGATGATGATAGTGATACACCTATATCAGGATGATGCATACATATGTATGCATTTGTGTTTGCATAAATGTTTTGGGAGTGAGGTTTTGTTTGTTTTTTTTTTTTAACTTCACAGAAATAAACATGTTTCTTCCTTTTGTGCGTCACCCCCTGCTATCTCTCACTGTGACCAAGGTCATCATACTCTTCCTGTATTTTCCCTTATGTAAGTATTTGCTTTTTGTTTTTTGTTACAGTTGCACATAGTTATAAGAAAGCATCTTTTCTGTGGTTTCTATTAAAATATTATAGGTGAAGGGTTCTTAATTAATGCTTTTAATAAAGAGCCAGCAATTAGGAGTTTGCTGTTTTGTCTGAGCCTTTTGGCAGTATAATGGAAGCATGGTGTGAGTATTTTAGAAAAGCTTTCTAAGCCATTATTTCATGTTGTAAATAGAAAAAAAATTATTTCTTAATGTCAATATGAGATTATAGTTTTATAAGCCATTGCTGTTTATATGTATGTCTGTAAAGTAGGTCACTAATAACAATTTTGATGTGTGTGTGTGCGCACATGCGCGTGCACATGCCATAGTGCATATATAAAGGTCAGATGACAGTTTGAGAATAGATTCACTCCTTTGACCATGTGGATACTGGGAATTGAACTCACATTATCAGGTTTGGTGACAAGTGCTTTTACCCTATGGGCCAGTTTTGATTTTTAAATTTCATCTATAGACACTTTGAAACTTTTTAAGTTAAAAAAATGCATGTAGCTATGATGTGTGTGTGTGTGGATAGAGGCACAACCTTTCATGTCAGCTCTGCTGTCTACCTTTTGAGACAGGTTCTTTGTTTTTTTACCATTGTATTTGCCAGGCTACCTGTCCCTCAAGCTACCGAGAGAATTTTTCTTCCCTACTTCCCATCTCTTCATAGGAATACTGGATTAGAGATGTATGCTGTGGGGCTCATCTTTATGTGGGTTCTGGGGATTCGGGCTTAATTCTTTAAGATGCATTTTAATGCAAAGTAATTTAAATCAAAGTCTGTCAACAAAATATTTTTATCTTTGTGTTTTGAAGCTCTATAATGATGTCTGAGACTGGGACCATAGTCTACTATCCAACAGCATAATGCATATTTAGAAATCTTTTTTAGTTTTTGTTTCTCTTAAAGGGAGACTCATATCAATGGTTTTCTAGATTCTAGGGCAATTTGGTTCATACTCAGTTGTTGGAAATGTGTGTGATGGGCGCTAATGACGAGCTGGGGTACAGAGGGCTTCGTTTTGAGCATCATTAACTCTTTCCTGTTGAAGATGTATTTGTTTTTCTAAAGGGCTCTATCTTCATGTGTGTGTTCAGAACCGTTTTATGAGTGGTTTAATACTGAACACTTTCTCGTGGGTATGCAGCTTCTGAAGTTTGTACCTCAGTGCTTACTCTGTGGTTTTTGCCTCACTGTCATGGCAGGTGTTCCCAGACCTTTGGTCAGGGCTCGTCTCCCTTACCATTCTTTGCCCTTGTGGCAAACATACATTTCTAGAGCTGATGACCAGGTTATACAGGATGTTCTTTTTTAGGAAGTTGGGACAGGGTTGTTAAGGCCAGGGTGGATAACCCTGCCTCAGTCTTTCGAATTACAGGCATGTGCCACCATGCCTGGTGCAACTGAAGTTATTGGCTTCAGGCTTTTATTTTGTCTTCAGACTATTAATAGGAACAGGGAACTTTAAAAAAGGAAACTGAGTTACTCTTAGAAGATAAATTACAATTAATTTTTTTTACAAAGGTGAACATGCAGCCATGTAGCCTGTGATAGCCTAACTCTCAGTGACAGTCTTGTCCAGTTGCTGGTGAACTAGGCTGGCCTCAGAGACTCTACCTCATTGTTCTAAACTTCACAGCTTAACTCCCAAGAGCCTAAAAATGATATTTTTTTTCCCTAAAATATGAACATGAGGAGGGGGTCAGGTTATTCCAAGAACACTTCACCACATATCTGGGAATCTGCGTTACCACCTTAGTGAAATGGAGGTTGCTGGTTTCTGGCATGGCATGGTCACTGCCTGTCTTTCCTGGAAACATATTCTGAGTCTGGCATCCATCCCATCAACCTTCAACTCTGAACGAAGTAGCCAAATGACACTGTGTTGAGTGTTCAAGCCTCTGATTTTAGCACCTCTGTGGAGATAGGGACAGCAGGGGCCTGAGTACACTCCCAAGGCGAGTACTGAGATCACAGAGGAGGACTTTCAGATGTCACTTGTGGCCCGTGGTCTTTCTGATGGCTCTGGGGGACTGAAGCTCAGTATGGTGGGCTCACATTTGCAGAGCCGAGAGCAAAAGCCCTCTGGTGGTCTCTCCACTCTGTTGAACTTGGTGAAGAGTTATTGGGGGTCAGCTGAGTTTGCAGGTTTTCCCACAGTGAACTTTTGAGAGTTGTAATGTGGCTTTCTTTCTTTTCTTCTTTTTCCTTCTAGCAATAGGCGAATATGAAGACCTCCGAGCGGAGAACCAGAAAACAAAAGAGAAGGTTGGTACTGTACCCTCCCTCCTCTTTCTTACAGGCGTGAACGCCTAGGCAGCATAACACATTATTCGGCCACCAATTCCAGTTAAATGTGAATGAGAGAGGGTTTTTCTTTTTTCTTTTTCTTTTCTCTTGCATGTGTGGCTTAAGCTAATATCAACTCCAGGCTCCAGATGGTAAAGAATAGCAGGCATGCTATAGTAGGCACAGCTCTGGGAGATTAAGTACGCAGCTCAATGTGTAGCAAGGCACCAGGCCAAACCACACAAGTCCTCAAGAATTGTACTTTTCTCCTAGTAGCCAGACTTGGGATGTTTGGATTTTGGTGATGGACGCATAGGCTGAAGACATTCGTTTCCAGGACACAGGTTTGCTGAGTCCTGGCGAGGCCTCCGTATTGTTATCTAGCCAGCTATCTCTATACACCTTTTGGGTGTTTGCTTCTACTATCTGTGTAAAAAATAAGCCAGAAGTTGAAAACACCCTTCAAGTGTACAAGAGAAGTATGATGAATATTTTCACAGGATCTGGAAGTTTTGTTTTAAACTATGAAATAAATGAATTCTGTTTACTTTTTGTAATCTCTGTTCTTTTTGTCTCTAAAAATGTTGACTTAAGATTTGTGTGTGTTCACTGTATATAAGAGCTTCAGGACTAGTCTTAGCACTTGGGAGGTTAAGGCAGGAGGATTGCCAAGAGTGTGAGGCTAGCATGGACTATAGACTATCCTGTATCAAAAAGCAAATAGATTTGTGAAAGTTTCTGTGCATGTGCACACATGCTTGTACATGTGTGTTCTTTTCACTCCTACCAACCTAGGGGAAAAATAGAAAAATGAAGGGACTAAATAGAAAACAAAAATAGAAGAACAGGGACTATGGATTTATTTTAAAATATAAATGAAAGTTATATAAAAATTTAAGGTTTTTTTTTTTTTTTACTTACACTTACCAAATAAAATGATTTATTAAATAAGGTAGGCAAAATAATTTTTAAATGTATCTCTGGCAGAGAATAAATAAAGCAGCCTGGGGTAGTTTTTAAGTAAGAATGAGATTGGCATGTCTCATCCTTCCAATTTCAGGACAAGGGTTATAAACAAGACTTAGTGGGCAGCAGCTGGTTATAATAAAACCTGCAGCACATTCACCAGCTGTCTAGGCATGGTTTAACTGGTGGTAGTAATGGCTAGTACTTCATCTCAGATAAAATTATATTTTCTTGTTAGGTCAAAGTAGTTTTAAAGGCTCTTTTGCTTTTAACAATATTTATTTTATCTTGATTATATGCATAGATGTGTCTATATGTGGGTACATGCATGTGAGTGCAGGTGCCTGAGGAGGCCAGCAGAGGAGCTGTAAGACACATAGGTGGTCTTACAGCGGGGAACTGAACTGCTGTCTTCTGTAAGAGCAGCAACTATCCCCAAATATGTGCTCTCAGGCCCCTCCTTTCTGCCTTTGTAAATTCATCTTTGCAGGTCTCTGAAATCTTGTTTTCTTTCCTCTCTTAAGCTACCGCGGGAATGGTAGATGGGTCTGATTTTTTAAAAACTCATATGAAAAGGGAGTTGATATATACACACATCTTTCTGGGTCAAGAAAGCTATGGAGAATAGTTTAAAACAAAGATGTTGAGCTCTGTCCTCATAGATCACACACACACACACAAGTCCCAGGGATGTAAAGTAGTAAAAGGGTGTGCTTAGACCCTGGTCTCTGGCATCTCACAATTTTAAAGTGAATTTCCTGAGGAATGCTCAGGGTAGGCAGTTTATTGCCCTTTGCTCAGACTTCAGCTTCAGAAAGAGGTCAATGCTGTCTGTGTTGCATCTGCTTTTGGGCTAACAGAGGGGAAAGAGCCAAGCAGGTGGGAGGGGTTCATGCAGGAGGATGGTTTGACCTCATCTAAATATGTGAAGGGAGCGGGCATAGTGGCTCAGCAGGTTAAAACACTGAGTTTGATCACCTGAATCCCTGGTTGAAGATCAGGGCTGGTTTTCAAAGGTTGTTTTCTGGTTCCCACTGTGGCACATGCAAGCATGTACACATATATGTGTCACACACACACAGAATAAGTGAAAAGTATATTTACATACAAGGGGGAGGGATAGAAAGCTTGTATCTCTTCATGTGACAGAAAGGAAGAGAAAGACAGAAGGGAATTCATGCTTTGCTTTGCTTTCTCATTTCTGTTTCTTAATCCATGATTATCAGCAGACCGCAAAATGCCCTAGAAAACAAAAACAAACAAACAAAAATAGCAGTGGTTATGTAAACAACTGCTCTCCCTGTGGTGTGACCGTAACTGTTTAACTCAGAGCCACTTTCTTCACTGGGGTTTTCAGTGAACCATCTGACATGCACGTGGGATTACAGGTTGGCTAAAAGAAGTACTGAAAATGACCTCTGCCCAGTAAACTGTTTACTTCTTTTCTGAGCAGAGGATGGCCTGACACATTTGCAACATCTGTAGGCGCTATTGACCTGTTTCTGTCCTAATTCTTTAAAAATAACTGTTAGCAGGAATGAGAAGAGAAGAAATGAAAGCAATATGGAATCCTGTGTGTCGGGAAAAACAAAGGCGAGTGAGTGGTTTTAAGTCTACCCCACTCTGTTTACCTTCTATTAAAAGACTGGCTTGCTTATTACTGCAGATTTTTCCCCAAGGTGGGGGGTGCTACAAAGGAGAGAAGCATATAATAAAAGCCTTTTATACAACATAGAATGAGTAAAAGCAGCTTTAGTTCCGGAGGCAGTAAATGGAGGACACTGCTTTTTCTGGGAAAGCACTTTCTTGTGCCCGGCTGTGTGAGCTTTATCCGATCTACATCAACAAATACAGGCAGCCATCTTTCCTCTGTGGGGTCCCAGCCTAGAGTTAAATTAAATCCATTGTGGATAGTCATTGGAAGAATTCCTTTTTGTCATAGTTGGCTCAATGTAGGGAAATTTGGCAAAATAGAGGAAGGGGAAAAATGGCAAGGTATTACTCCCAACTGTGTGCCTGCAAGTTTATTATCCTTGTTGCCAGGCCAGAAACCTTGATGGGGAGACAGCAGATCTGGTTTCTGGTGGCCACTGCAGTATCCCCATGGATGTAGGTTCTTCGGAGAAGCCAGGTGCTCAAAGGCTCTGTTTATTTGGAGACGATTATGAGACATCTGCACCCTCTTATCTCCATGACAAGATGGTTCAGACTGTGTTAGCTTCATTTTATACAAGCAAACGTAAGGACTTGAGATACAGTTTATTTCCTGAGAACCTACAGGTTATCAGTGAGAGTCTGGATTTAAACCAGGATCTTATGACTACCACACTTTTTACAAACAGATAAACTTAGGAGAGTATATATAGGCCCTAGTTTTATTTTAATAACGTGGGGGGGTCAGTTGAACTCGTATGTGAGATGAGGTTGGGGGAACCTCAGGTGTCAGTCCTCTGGTACTGTCCATTTTTGTTTAAGACATGTTCTCTCATTGGCTTAGAACTTCACCAAGTAGGCCAGGCTAGCCCAGGGATCCATTAGACTCTGCCTCCTGAGTTCAGGACTCACAGATATGTGCCACTGAGCCCAGGATTGTTTGGGTTTTTTGTTTTGTTCTGTTTTTTGTTTTTAGATGTGGGTTTTGGGGATAAAACTCAGGTCCTCATTTAGGCAGCAAGCACTTTCCTGACTAAACATCTCTCTAGCCATGCTTTTTACTGTTAACAGCAAATTATCAGCCCCAATACTTTTCTAGGTCACGATTATACTATCAGTTAGTACTAAAATTTAAGTATCAGGTTAATCTTTCATTAGAAAAGATTAATGTCATATGTATGTATATACATACACATCATATGTATATGAATGTTTATACATATAAATTTCAGCACGATGCACTCAAATAATAGCAATAAGAGACTTAGGGGTAGGCCAATGAGTTCTTGTTGCTGTTTATATTTATTTATTTGGTGTAGGTATATATGAATGTATATGTCATAGCACATATGTGGAGGTCATTATTTGGACCCAGGGATCCAGCTCAGGTTATCAGGCTCAGAGGTGATTACTCTAACTTGCAGAACCATCTCCCCAACTCTGGACTAGTGTTTTAACTAATTTTTTTTCCCTCTGAAGCCCTTTCCCCCACCCTGACAATGGATGTTGGTCATTTTGTGGTTTTTATAGAAATCTTTGAAGATGGAATCAGAATCTGTTTGAGTTTGTAAGAAAAGTGATTGAAGAAAAAAAAAACCTTTTGGCTGAATGCCTTCTGGTCACTAAAGCATAAAGGAAAATAAATGAAAGTTTCATCTTTTAGTCTCTTTAATAATAACCTAAAATGTCATTTATCTCTAAGCCCCCTCTAGGTCTTTTACAGAGCTGTTTATTTGTAAGACTGCTTTTTTGTAATAAACCATCTGTATATTCCTTTGTGCTTGTCATGTCGATCAAGTGAATTTATTGTAATTTTAACATTAATCAGGAAAAAAGCATGTGCTGTGAATTCTAGCAAAATGTGAAAACTTTGAGATGTTTATGTGTGTCTTTTAGCATGAGGATAAATGGGAACTATGAAATGATCTCTTCTTTCCATTATTTTTGCCCACTTTCCAAATGGCATCTTAAGCAAGCAGTATGTGAAAAAAGGCAGACACCCTATCACATGTTAACAAACTCTTCTAAATCTGTATTTGGAATATGCGAAAATAGATGAGTGTGTATTTTGGAATCAGCTGAACAAAACATGCTTCTTTAGTATGTCTCCATCACCATATTCAAATGTTAGTCATCCTGCTGCAGTTGAAGGACCTTCTTTTGTAACTTGCTCAACATCTTTGTCATAACCAATTAGGATTTTTTTTCCTTTTCCTATGTGTGTGTTTGTGGGGGAGGGGAGTCTCATTGAGCTTTGATTGGAATGGCATTCACATTTCTCAGGGGGTTGGTGGTGGGGTGTGTGTGTGTGTGTAGTGTGTGTAGAAAGAAGGAAATCTGTATAATAGAAGAATGTCTGCCATTAAATAGTATTTGTGTTTAATATTATGTTCAGACATTGAGTTTTGAAATGCATAAATGTTTAAGTGGCTGATTAGAAGTCGTTTGGGTGAGCTCCTGTCACGGTGCATCAGGCGGTTCTGTCAGCCTGCCAGAAACAATAAGCGAAAAGACAAGGAGGCAGACACTTCCAAGACCTGTTTCAAGAAGCAAGATATATGATAGTGTTTGCATCTTGGCTCGGCTGTCTATTGTTACAATTTCATCCTCTCGTGTAATATTCAGAGGTGAAGGTCCCAAGTATATTATTTTTTTGTTAAAAAAAATCAATAAAGAAGCCACTCTAAAGTACAAGATCTGCATCCATTATGCTAACTGTTCATGCATAATACATCCACATACATGCGGCTTCTTTGAGACGGAGTGGCAAGTGGTTGTGCCAGAGAAAAAGTAATTACTTAGCAGTTTGAAAGTGAAAATGAGTCTCTCATTAACAGCAATCTATCCAGAAACAAAGAGAGAGGGTCTCAGTTCTGATGACATGTGTTTCCATCTCACACACAATACCTAGACTTTGGAGACTGCTGCACGACAGCATGGGGGGGTGGCCACTCCTCCTTTATCGCCTGTGAAAATTGGAGGGAAAGAACTCTGAACTGGAAGAAAGAAGAACTCGAAAAGAGAAATGGAGCAATGGGAATTCCATGTAGAGGGAGCGTTTGAATGTACTGGAAGATAAGCCTGTACAGATCCAGAAACCACAGGCCAGAGAAGCAAGACCAGATCAAGATGGCATGATAGACTAGATGGTCCTCTCACCACCAAAGATTCTAAAACAGGCCCCGAGGTCGAGGTCTGATGCTATGACTTTCCATTTTAAAATAGTGGGACTGGAATATAAGAGGAACAAACTTCTAAAACAGAAAATGGTATGGGGCTACGCCTTCTTATAGGCTGTTTGACTGCACACATTCTGTCTCTACAAGTCAGCATGCAGTCTTCATGTTTTGTACCATATGTCCTCGGTCCTTACACCTTGTTCATTAAGTTTTGTGAAACTACAAAATCTAAGATGATCTCCACAAGGTTCCTGTCAGTGTTAAGCATAGTGGCTGGCATTAGAGGTAGATTTTTGTAGGGCACAGAGACATCCAATGGTTCCAGGAGATAACTAAACAGAATTCCACTTCAGTCACCTGTAAGATGTTTGCCTTCTGGTCTATTGTCTTCTATCCTGAAGGTGTGTGGAGACAGGGAATGGGCTCCAAGCTCCTTTCTACTAGTTAACAGTTCTTTTGCATGTGTGTGCCCAGATGATAAAATATTAGTGGAGATTAGACATAATTTGGAATGTTGAGGTTTTTGTTTCATGAATCACATTCAGAGCAGATTATAAATCTTATCTACATCAGTTCAGAGTTTCTAGTGAACCCAAAGAGACATTTGTGTTGACAGTGTTGGCTGATAGGTAGCTGGGTATCAGGGAAGATGCCAGTTTATGCTGAAAGGACATTCCGCTGCAGCCCAGTTGACCAGTGTTCTCAGATCCCTATTTGGTTTCGGAAGCCAGGTGAGTTATCACAGATGAGTCTTACTGATGGGATCTGGGAAATAGTCTGGGCTTCTCATACAAAGGGCTTTCAAAAACACCAAAACCAACCTCCAGTCAATCTACCACTTTCTAAAGAGTCAAAACAGTGCCTGCAGACTAGCTGTAACATTATGCATTTTGCTTAAAGCAGCCAGTACTCAGGCTGATGGATTCAGCTCCAGCCTTGAGCTACAGAGGATTGTTGAGCTTCCTGATTAAGTGATGTCGTCCAAAGAACATCTGTTGCTATTACAAAGTTTTCGTGAGCAATTCTCAACACAAAAAGAGACGGTCTTTACAGATGGTACAGCTGCATGAGCAGGGCAGAGGAGAGGCTAGGATGGATGGGGGCGTCTCTGTGGCACAAAGATAAAACCGCGCAGCAGGGCCTGTGTTCACTGTAATGTATCTGTTCTGGTAGACTGGGAGAAAGGTTTCAGGATGTCTCCGACTTCTCCTGAGATGATGTTGTAAATGGATGTTTGCATTCTTGTTTGGTAAACGAGTATACCCTCGTATTTCGATCAGTTCTGGTGCAGAATCAGTAAGCTGCATTTGCAGAGTGTGTAGCCCCTCCCACCCTTTCAGCCTTTCAGCATAGCAGATGGTAAATTCAGTGGCTGCCAGTTCTACCATAATGTGGTTGCAGAAAATAGAAAGGAAAGCAACATGAAGACCCTGAGAGAGAGCAGCTGGGGTTGGGAGACAGCTTGTGATTGTGTCGGCAAGTAGAGGTTAGTGTGTTAGACTCTGTAGAATCGTTTCCTTGTACCTTGGACTGAGATCTGTTATTAACCAGAGTTATCCATCTGAGTCTTAAGAGCAGTGAACACCAGCATCAAGTCTTCTCTCTGTGGTTGGTGTGTAAAGGCCTTTTCCAGTCTGACTAGGTAGAGTGCTGAGCCCCATCCCTGTTTACGTTCTCATCAAGTTTCAATGAAAACTGGGCACATAAGTGGGAATTGGATACACCTTTAATACCCACAAGTGGAATTTTGAGGGGCACAATGGGGGACTCAAATGCCTTGAAGTTATAGCAACACCCAGAACACCATCTCATGATGAAGAATCTTTGTCAGAGGACCCTGTACTTGTGGAAATGATAGATAGCGAAGTGGAGCATCAGTGAGAGAGTCAGCACCAACTATGCTGCACCAGGTGATCATGACTGCACCCTTCTATTGTGCATTGTCAGAGTGAGGTGAGCACCCTGACAGGAGCCAGTTACAGAAAGTACGAGGAACATTCCAGAAACAGCTGGCCAGCAGTGACATGGTTGCTGTTGTATGGTCTGTTGTTGCTCCTTCAGGTGTGAAAATTCAGTGTTCTGAAGAGAACTTTTAGTACATAAAGAACAGGAACTATCAGTGTAGTTTATCTGTTAAACTGAAGCTAGGAACTCTGTGAGACAGGTTGTTTGTGTTTTTACAGAGGATGGATTCTCACAGGAAACCAACAGCATTCCTTCTCATGATGATCATCTTTGATCCAGCCTGACTCATTTATGGGGAGATAGAGCCAAACTATGGTCAGCTTTCCTGACTCAGCCCTGGGCACCTGTTACATGTGTGGTGTCCCCTTCATGGGTGTATCCTGCAGACAGAGGGAGGTGTGTGTGTGTGTGTGTGTGTGTGTGTGTGTGTGTGTGTGTGTGTGTGTGTGTGAAGCATGTGAGTGTTCAGATGCCCACATACTCTGCCAGCTCTGGTCTCTATCCTCCTATGCTCATCCTTTTGCACGGATGCTGAGAATCTGAACTCAGTTTCTCAAGATTGATTAGCCAGCATTCTTATCTAACACTGAGCCATCTCTCTACCCCTGAGACAGGCTTTGAAAGCTCAGTGGTTCTTTTGTGGCAATATGTATTCTCTTAAAGGAGAAATAGATTTTAACTCAAAGATAGTCATTGGTCCGTAACCAAATAGATAATTAGCAGTGAATGACTTACTTATCTTAGAAAGTTCTAGAAACTCACTTGGGTAAAGTGCATGCATCTCTTGCTAGGTGAACAGTATCAACACTGGGTACTGCTGGGACTGTGAAAAGATTTTTAAAAATTTGTTTTATTTTTAATTATGTGTCTGTATGTGTTTTTCTAAGTTAGTGTATGTACATCATGGTATAGTACCCTAGGAGGCCAGAAGAGGTTACCAGGTCCCTCTGGAGCTGGAGTTAGCCACTTAAGATCTACTTTGCATGGGTGCTGGTAACTGAATTGGGGTCCTCTGCAAGAGCAGTATGTATTCACAGCTGCTGAGCTATTTTTCCAGCCCCTAGAGGATAATGTGTTTGTAAAAAAAAAGGAAGAAAAAAGTGCTGTTGTGTGTAAATTTATTTTTGCTTCTCACCTTGTCAAGGTTAAATTTTATCACATGAATTTAACATTTCTTTTTTCTTTTTTATTTCAGTGTGACAAAATTAGGCAAGAACGAGATGAAGCTGTTAAAAAACTGGAAGAGTTTCAGAAAAGTATGTGAGCATTTCTAGTGGAGTAATTAATAATAGTCATTTGGTTTGAGGATTGTTATAAGTAAACTGAGACCAAATTGACTAACTGGTCATATTATCAAGAAAAAACCATCCCATTTGGAGAAAAAGCAACCCATCCCTGTGACTGTGAAAGCAATGAGATAGCATTAATATTCTATAAGTGTCTTATGAATTTTAAACTTGTAGAAAGAAAAGTTCACTATGGGAAAAAAATCAAAGAAAAACAAAGTTCATTTGTTACCTAGATTTCTTGAGACAAGCCCAAGTTAGGATATTATATTTATTCTGTATGATCTTTCCTTTATGAAATATGTATTTCTGTATGTTTTAGATTCCATTTATAGCCTTCTTTTGGAAAACAATGTACCTTTGTGTATCAGTATAAATATAGACCAGTTCTAATTATTGGAATTATTGGTTTTTTTAGTCTGTAGTATATAATATATACACAAGCATGTAAACCATAATATTGTGAAGTTCTTTACCCTTCCCTGTCTTCTAAGGGCCAACCCCTATCACAGCTGTATATGCAGTCTGTCATTTTATGATCTTATATTTTTGTTTACACCATATGGATCATAAAATAATATATATAATGTAACTATATGAAGTGCTTGAGGTATCATTTGTCATATATCCATATTGATATACATAGCTGTAATTTATTTTCATTACATTGTAGTATATTATATGAATGTGTTGTGATTTATTATTGGACCCTGCACATTTTTGGTAGCTAATTTTATACATACTATTAGGGATTATATATAATAGATCATCTATATAGTAATATGGTGCTATAGCTTTGTTATCTCATCATTGGGGAGGAGGATTTCAAGACAGAGTTTCTCTGTGTAACAGCCCTGGCTGTTCTAGAACTTGCTTTGTAGACCAGGCTGGCTCGTCTGCTTGCCTCCTGAGTGCTAGGATTAAAGGCATTCACCACCATCACCCTGCTGATTGTTTCTATTTTTTTTTTTTAAGGTACTATCAATAATGCCTGGAGGTACTCACATGTTTATAAAATCTGATTTGTTTCTTAAGTTAGTTAAAGGAAAAGGAACTGTACCAGGGATTTATGAATATTTGGGCACAGAGCTACCAAAACTTCCTTGCATATTTATAATGTACTCTAACAGGAGAGATCTTCTTTCAAGTGTTCTAAATACAGGATGGAGATGCAGTTGGGTAGGATAACCCCTGCCTAGCACATATGAGAAGGCCTTGGTTTGAGTCCTAGCACTTCAAATCAATCAATTCATATTGGTCAATCAAGAGACTTTAGGAGGCAATGAGTATGTCCATGGCCTTCATGATGGCAATGGTTTCATGAGGAAATATTTATCCCCCGCTCATCAAGCTTTCTATATTAATTATATAAACCATTTACACATTATTTAGACTTCAGTAAAATAGTTAAGCAAAGAGCAGTATCACTTTCTGGAGTTAGAGTGTTTAAAATCCCTCTTGCTAAGCTATGTCTTCAGGAAAGCAACAATAATTTTCTTCCAATTAATTTACTGTTATTTTTTGTGACATAAATCTGTTTTTTATTCCCAAAGTTAGAACATAGCTGATCAGATCCAAAAGTGTCATATGGGAATATGTCATGAGCAAAGAACCAAACATTACAAGAAAATAATCCTCTTCCTTACAAGCTGTACCTTTCTAGATCATTCTGCAGAGTTTCTGAAGTTGGGCAACATGAATCGACGTAGCCAGCACTCAACAAGACATTTTACCCTTGTAGAAAATGAAACAACTGTCAAATGCAATAGTTAAACTTTAACAGTTTATCATCTGATTATAACAAAGAACATCACAGGGTAATCTTGTGGGTATCACTATCTGCAGGCAACAAGAGATTATGACAGAAATGTCACTTGTCTGTTTGTGAATACACAAACGGCAGTGGCATTGAACTTTCTCATTCTCTCCTGTAGGATTGATGATATCCAAGTGAATGCACTTGGAAAGAGCATGGGTAGTGTGGCTAGTTAGTGTGCTTGAATTATTGATGGCAGAGTATTGTGCTGTGTGCAGTGGACTGGTTCAGGTTTCTTACGGTTCAGTTTACCACAGCATGTTTTGATACAAGTAGATGGTAAGGTTTTGCCTCCTGTATTCAGCAGAATGAAAACAACTTTCCTACACTGCTTTCACCTACTATGCCCTTTCAGAAAGTGGCTTTTCCTCTACATACTCTGATTGTTCTGTGAGCAACTCAGATTAGGACCTGAAAGGATTCATTGAAATGCTAACACAATAGTTGCCATTGTTAGATGTGTTTAATTTTTACTTTTATTAAAGCCTAGTTAGTTAAGTCTGAATAGCAGGAAGTCAGAATGTGAATTCTTTAAAGAATATTTTTTGTACACTAATTGTGAGTGTGTTTACACGTGTGGAGGTCAACAGACAACCTGTGGGTGTCAGTTCTCTACCATGTGGGTTCTAGGGATCAAATTCAGGTCATCAAGATTGGTGGCAAGCTCCACCGAGCCATCCTGCCTCCCCCAAATGTGAATTCATTCATTCATTCATTCATTCATTCATTCATTCTTCCTTTCTTGACAGGATTTCTCTGTGTAACAACCTTGGCTGTCCTAGAACTCACTTCTACAAGAGGGTGGCCTTGAACTCATAAAGACCTTCCCTCCTCTGGGATTAAAGGCATATGACATCACCACAAGACCAAATTTGAATTCTTTACTCATACTTAAAAAGAGAGAGTGGAAATAATAAAGCTTTATTTCTGAGGGCTAGGGATGTATCTCAGTTGGTAGAGGGCAGAGTGCTTGCCTAGAATGCATAAAGTTGTTTGGTTTTCTAGAGCTACATAAAAACTAGGGGTGGTGGTGTAGTATGCCTGTAATTCCAGCGCTCAGAGGCAGAAGGACTGGAAATTCAAGGTCATCCTTGGTATTTGGTTGAGTTTAAAGTCATCTTATTTCAAGACTCAACCTCAAAACCAAACAAAACTAAAATAAAATTTTATTTCTTTAAAAATGAATTTAGGATAAATATTTCATGGCTTTGAAAGGGTAGGATATGAGATCTGGAAGAGAATATTGCTGATTTCTTCAGTGTGGACTCTACTAGGCATGAACCCATGTGGCCTTGAACAAGTTTCTACGTTAGTAAGTTTGAGGAGAATTACCTTTCTTTTTTAGGCTGTTTGAGGATAAAGTGAGAAAATATGCATAAAAGCTCACCCTGGGCAGTAGTGGCACATGTTTTTAATCCCAGCACTAGGGAAACAAAGGCCAGCCTGGTTTATAGAGCAAGTTCCAGGGAAGCCAGGGCTACATAGAGAAACCTTGCCACAAAACAAAACGGAAAAAAGAGAAGAAGCTGGGATGCAATAAGTCTCAACAAATGCTACTTGCTGCCATGGCCATGGCCATCTGGCCTTTGAAACCATCAGGCTGCCAGATGAAGTTCTCTTGCTAACCCTGAGAAGGTGGTGCTCTCGTGGCATTGCTCGGCTGTTCTGCATGTTCTGCATCATGCTTACCCACAGGGTCTACCTCTCAAGGTTGTGAGAAGATCTTCCAAGTGCTGCTTAGGTGAGGCCTCTGCCAGGGCTCAAACCTTGCTCAGCCTGGATGGATTTCCTTTCCTAGGGTAAATGTAGCTCTGGCCATGGCTTTGTGCTGTACTTGACCCTCTGCCAGCTCTGCCTTAGACTGTCTCTGAGTTTCTCCACACAAAGAGGGAAGCCATGTGCCCGTGGTCAAGTCCATTCATGGGCTTTGAGACTCCAGTGGTAGAGCCTTGGTTATGTTTAAGGCAGAACACGTTTTCCTGCATGGGTGCCTACTTTTTTTTTTTTTTTTTTTTTTTTTAACATGAGAAGTTGAACCCAATCTATCTATCCATTTATTTAATTTATTTTTAAAGATTTATTTATTATGTATACACACAACAGAAGAGGGCACCAGCTCTCATTATAGATGGTTTTGTGCCACCATGTGGTTGCTGGGAATTGAGTTCAGGATCTCAGGAAGAGTAGCCAGTACTCTTAACCTCTGAGCTATCTCTCCAGCATGCCTACTTGGTTTTTTCATGCCACATTAGAGCCTATCTGGGAGCCAAGAATGTCTCTCAGTTGGGAGAATACTTGATTTGTATGTACCAGACCCTGGGTTTGATCCCTAGAAGAGTGTCAATCTAATGTGGTGTACAGATCTATAATCTCAGCATTTAGAAGGCAGAAGCACCTGCATCTGAAGTTTAAATTCATTTTTAGTGAGTCTGAGACCCTATCTAAAAGCAAAACAAAAATGGAGCATCAACAACAAAGCCCTCACTGCTAATATCAACAACAGCAACAAAAATCTTTTTAAACAATCTTGTATTGAAGAAAAGAGTTTATGTTCAAGGCCTGTGCTTCAAAGAGCCTGTGTGTTGCCCTATTGTGGGAGGTGGAGAGGCCGAAG